>UCOM01001728.1:0-35874 GCA_900474385.1 Ormyrus pomaceus
CAAACTTTGACGCTCTGTATCTTTAAAACTATTTGGTGGATCTATCTCAAATTTCACTGAGATCTTCTAAAGTATCTGAATTAATTTTTCTCAATTTTTCAAGAAACTCTCAATACTTTGTGATTTGGTTCACAACTACCTTAATATTGATTAAATATATACAATACCTCTTTACAATACCTTTAATATCTGCTGTTAATTTCATCGTTATTCTCTCATGTAGATATAGTTCCTGCAAATATATTTTTATGTAAGTAATTATTTAGACCTACGTACAAAATTGAATAATACACAAAGGAAATCAAATTTGAATAATATATTATTATATTTAATATTTTTGAAAAATTCCTACAAATGTATTGCAGTAATAATGAAGATGTTGAAAAATCTGAAAGTAATTTAAATAAAAAATAAGAATATTAAGAATGAGGAAATGCTAATTTTATAAATTACATTAAATTTCTGCTTCCGCAAAAGTAATAAAAAAAATTGAGAATTCCGCATATAAATAAAGCAATGAATTTTGCTTATCCTTACACATACTTCTTAAAAATTGATTAATAAAAATAAAATTGATAATAAATTGCTTTTTAATACAGAAAAAAAAATTATAAAAATCTGAAACAATATTTAGAAAATTGAAACTCGAGCATTCCTCTTGAAGGAAATACTTTCAAAAACAATATTTTGTCGACTAACCAATTTTAATTACCTGCATCAATTTTCCTACCGCCGCAGCAGAGGAGTAAAAAAATAACGAACAAAAAATAATCAAGCGCAGAATAACGCGAAAATACCGACCGAATGCGATCAAAGGAAAGAAAAAAGAGATCCGATCGGCGAACAAAAAAGATCGGGAGATTCGCAAGAAAAACTCGGCGCGCACAGCTGGGTGGCCCTGAAGACCTCTCTCTCTCTCTCTCTCTCTCTCTGCCGGCGCGCCGAGAGCGGAAAGAGTTAGAGCGAGAGCCGTTTTAGGAAACGTTTTGCAATCCCGCGGCCGAGCGCGACAAAGAGAGCCAAAGTTTACGTTAGATAAGGCGCGAGCGGCTTGCAAACACGAAGAAAGAGCTCGGGAAAGATCCCGCGGCGAGCGCGGCTTTGTTTAGGCGCGCCGCCGCGCTCGTGGACGTCTGTCTGTGTGTGTGTGTGCGAGAGAGATTATTATTTGAGGCAACGAGCTGCCGCCAAGCCGTACTTAAGCGAGATAAGAAAAATAGTTTCGATATGTACACTTTACGCGCTGCTGCACTCTCGGCTCTGTAGCGAGTGATATTGGCTTTTGTTCCGTTTTATCGCGTCGCGGCGCAGTTGGAGCGGAGAAAATTTTCTTTTGCGCGCCGCGCACACATACACAAGTTGCGCCGAGGACTTTTGTCGCATTGTATAGACGCGATATTGGACGTTCTCCGCCGGCTAATTGCTAAACGAATTTTCTCGTGGCCAACCCGGGATATAATGCAAGGCTCTTGTCGAAACTCGCGTTTGGCGGTAGGTGGCGTGTCGCTGATTGCCGCACTCCCGCAAGTGGTTTTGAATATATAGTTTCGTTAACGAGCGGTCGTTTCTTCCTGCTCGAGAAACGGGTCAGCCGTGAAAGAGCGGGAGATTCAATTAATTTTGAACCCGAGAGCCGTCCCATTTCTCAAAAAAACTTTCCCAGTTTCGATACATATAGGCCAACGATTCCCAAGAAATTTTTATAAGGAAATCCATTGCCGAGTAACTGTACAAAGAAGGACCTTGGCTGGATAAGATTTTTCAATCCGCTATACCCGAAGGTTTCATAAGAAACCTCGACGAGAGAGAGAGAGAGAGAGAGAGAGAGGAACGGTTAAACTCTCCTCTGCTCGACATCAACGAGGGAATTGATTTCTCTCCCTCCCTCTCTCTCTCTCTCTCACTCTCTCCTTTCCGCCGAGTCGGCGGCGTTACATAAAACGAGCGAGAACCGCCAGCGACACAAGGTCACCTAGACCCTTCGCCCTCCGGTTATAAGAGGAGAAGCCGGAACGCCAGGAATGCGCCACGAAAAAAACGAGAGTCCCTCCTTCTCTCGCTCTCGCTCGCGCTCATAAGCGAAACTACTTCCTCGTTCGGAGATTTTTCGGAGCCCCCCCCCCCCTTCCCCCCTTCTGCTCGGATCTTCGTTCCTTTTTTGTTTTTTACTCTCGGGGACCGTAAGAGAGTTGTGAAGTTATCACCCTTTCGGAGTTTTTATGGCCGGTCGACGCGGGTATTTCTGCGGACGTAGGCGCTGCTGCTTCGCGGGGGAAGGGAGCACTATTTTTAATTAATCTCCGGACGTCGCTTCTTTTTCTTTATGGAGTTCATTTGTTTGGCGTTTTAGTGGTCATGAAGTTAAAGTGCCGCCGCGAGTGAATAACTTTGAGTCCATAAAAAGCGCAACGAGAAATATTTGGCCTTAAGTAAGGAGTTTATGCGCGAATTTTGAAAGCTCTCAGAAAACTTCTCGGCTCGATGTAAAGAAAACATTTTGAAAAATTCCGCGATAACCGTAATTAACGCCAATATTCCCAAAACTTCATCGTCCGAAGTTTCCCTCGTCCTCGCAAAAATTCCGCACCCATCCGTGACGCAGCGAAAACGCACGCAGCAGCGACCCGCAAAATCATCTCCCCATCCTTCCGTCCCGTCCGGCAAAACAAAAGGCCAACCAAAAAAAAAGAGAAAAAAAAGGAGGCAGAGCGGAGATCGTCGTCCGGGCGTAACGGGCATATATACATCGGAGTAGGGTCCCTGGCCCAGTTAGCCCGTGGAATTCCCGGGTAATCTGACTTTCGGCTCGCGGAATTTCGGCCCCTCCACCTCTTCCCGAGCCGGGAATTACCCGCTTCTATATATTCCCCGGCTCCTTTTTTTCTTCTTCTTGTTTGTCCTGCTCCTTCGCTCGCTCGCTCGCGCGCGTGTATATATACGGCAGGCGCGCGCACTCGAGGAGGCACTCTCCTCGTGCAATTGACCTAGGAATAAAGCCACGTGCTGCGTGCGCCGCTCCTCTCTTTATTTGCGCGCGCCTCTGTCGGAGAGCCTCGTTCCGCGATTTGACGGGGAGGCGGCGCTGCGCGCCTCTCCGACGCTTCTCGCTTTATACTCTTTGTCTCCCTTTCTTTCTCCGGCCTCTCTTTTCGGGGGCTAAGTGTCGCTCTCTCTGCTCTTATTGCTTCTTTTTCTCGGGCCTCGCGAGTACTTTATGCTTCAATTTCGCCTGGCTGTTTTGATGTTGTTTTCTAGTCGAGTCTGCGGGCTTTTTGGTCGGGTGTTATTTTTACATTTGGCTTGATAGGATAGACCTTTTATGCGCGTTCGTGAATATATAATTTAGTGGGTGTGATTTAATATTGTATGCTTTTAGTGAATTCCAGCCGGTCTGGTCGTTTATTTAAGTAGTTTTTGGCAATTGAGGCGTATCGCAAAAAATTGTAAATATTTTAGTTAGAAGTATGTGGGAAAAAATAATCTAACAATCCATGTAAAAACCCACAGATACATTTTATCAAAAAGTATATTACAAAGTTTCTTAATTCGATTTTTATAAATTAGCACGTAAATATTCGATAGGAAATAAAAAAAAACACTTATTTGCGTACGCAATAACTTATCTCGTACAGTCCCACAAATCCAACGTGTGGCACTCTTAAATAAAAAATCTCGTTCCGAATGGCAACCTCTGCACCGGCGACTCCTAGATTTCGTACGCCCATAACAATTTTTTCATCAGGCTTCCCTTTCCCCAAACTTGGTTCCACCTACGCCATCCGCTCCTTTTCTTTCCTGGCCGTCGGCTCTACTCTAGCTTCATTTACCATTTCGCAGACGCGGACGTGTATATATATTCGCCGCTTCCTCCATCTCTCTCCTCAAACTTTCATTATTTCTCTCCTCTTTGTAGCTTCGCCTATTATTTGTCACTTTGTTCCCGTCTCCGTTCGCGGGAGAGAGAGAGAGACGGAATTCGTTATGCGGGCTGGGCCTAATGGGGAATGATGGATTCCTGGCTTCTCAATTGTTGCAGAGGGTTAAGTTTAAAGAGTGCCGATTAGCCCCGGCGGGTTTGGGTTTCTCTAATCTTTTGGTTTATTAAATGCCAACGGTTTTCAGCGCTTTAATGAATAAAGTAATTTACGGTCGATGGGACTATAAAGTTTCATTGTTTCGTCTTGGCAGTAATGGGATACGCTGGAAGTATATAAAGGCTGGCTCTGCAGTCGTATTCATGCATGTAAGATTAAATAAAAATGTTAATTTAATAGACGCGCCGTTCCACTTCTCTTATAAAGTCAAAACCGCGTTCTTTTCTGCCCGTTAAATTACAATTTAATTAAAAAACAAAAAAGCCAGCTTACATTTTTCTTTGCAAAAGTGAAATTTAGGCGATCCTAATATACAATCGGCCTGCAACCAGTTTGCGCTAAATTAGCCGCGAACTTAAAAACGAGCAGAAAAAGAATCTCGAGAATATATGTGTTAGATCAACATCTTCGCCTGTTTGCTATTCTCGTCCCAATTTCTACGCCAGCATGTTCTGGTACCGCATTTAGTACGAGCATATGATTTATCTCGGAGTGCGAAGAGGAGCGAGAGAGAGAGAGAGAGAGCGAAAAAAACATGTGTGTGCTTCGCGCTAAGCTTTCCTGGTACATCTCGGGCGAGTCTTTTTGATTTTGCAGGAAAATTTTATACGACTCGAACGTTGCTCGCCTTTGTTGAAAACTACCGAAGGAGGTTTAAGTGCGCTCAATTCTTGCGCTAACATTTCATTGGAGCTCTGCAATTGTTCTTTATGAGGACAAAATGTCCCTCAATTCGAGATAATTTTTATTTACACTCTTAATAAAGGTCAAACATTTGCAATTTACCTGAATTCGCAACGAATCTCTCTCTCGCTCTCGTTATTATGCAACGCCCGAAGATAAGGAGTTCGAGAATTGCAATCTATTCTGACCTCAATTTCGAAAATACTTTCAGATTCTTTTCGATAATATTTAAATTATACATTTTCAACCGCTCTCTCAATTGCCGCCCGCTAAAATAACCCAAACTATTTTTATGCATAGGAAATCTCGACGTATAAATTGCCTGCACAATGAAAACGATCTTTGCAGTCGCTCTACCAATTTTACCAAACTCCCGAGCAGCAATTTCGAACAAAGCAAAAACTCGGGCCTCTCCCAAAAAAAACCTCTCTCTCTCTCTCTCTCTTTCTCCACTCTTATCTCCCTTTTCTTCCTCGGCGCATCGCCTCTCCCCTTGGCCTCCAGCCGTCGCGAGATTAACTCGCTGCGTAGTTTGCACGCCGGCTAACGCACACATACACATACGCACACACGGACAGCCAAGCGATATATACGAAGAACATATGTGCGCGAGCGAGCCTCTGGAAACAAAGAGCGCGACTGTGGAGCGCCCCGGCAGCGTTAAATATATATCGATGCTCTCCGGAGGCAGAGCGCCGGAGGTGCGGCTCTCGTTTTCTGTCGCTGCGATTTTTCGGCCGCCGCTCTTTTTTAATCGGCTCTCGATTTGCGAGAGGGATCATTGCCGCGGCTTTGGGATTTGTATATACGAAAAGAATTGCGTAATGCAGAGAGAGAGAGGATGTCGTTCGAAAAAATATTGATTGCTTCTTTATCGAGCCCGCAGTTGTTGGGGGTCCGATAAGATTCTTTATTGCCTCGAATAATTGTCGCGCGGCAATTAAACTTCTGCGCCGAGTGTCACGAAAATCAAACAAACGCGAATTCCATATTTCTCAATTAGTCACGAGTTTGCGCTGTTCTTTTTTTTCTTTTACCGAACAGTCTATATATACCAGGTTCACGCTCAAATAAGTACCACGTGGGCACACCTACATAGCAGGCATTTTGAACATTCGCTGCGCCCTAAATTTCTCAACCGACGACCACACAGCTACTTTCATCCAGCGAACCAAAAATCTAAATTACCAAAAGCAACACATCTCAGCCACTCTCTCTCTCTCACCCTCGCGGCGATCCCCTCGAAACCCAAACCACCGCCGAGATCGCGGCCTGTCACTACCTGGCACGGCGCGTGCGCTTCCGAACGAACCGAGCGACGCGCCGCTCGTGGCCCAAGTGCGCGCGCGAGCCTCGATACAACGCGCCGCTGCCCTTTTTCACGGGCGGGGGGCCATCGCCCAACCTGTGTTTATCGGCCCGTGTTTTCGGCTCCCCGCGGTAATTGGGCTGCCGGTGTTCGAGGCCGCCGGCGCTTCGTCGTCGCCGCGGCGTGCTTTTAATTTCGCGCGCTCTCGGAAGGTGGTAATCGCGCGGCGATCGTCGCCGAGTGTTACGAAATCGGTCGACAACGGACCGATTGAAAACCGTTAGCAGGTTCCTGCTTCGGGAGCCGACGGATTAATATGCGATAGTCGGTCGGGCCGCTTGCGAAATTTCGAGCACACTCCACGAGGACTTTGAATATATCCCGCGGACGGCATTATTTACGCTCCGCGCGATATCGCGCACGTGACCTCCGCGCCGAATCAAATTATCAATATTTATTTTATTATCGGCAATAAATCGACGGGCATATAAAAAAAAAGCGGCGCACAATAAGCGAGAGTCTAAAATTAGCGGGAGGCGCTGGATATTACCGCGATATTAATCAGTTTCATTGCCGGAATATATCCTATAAATAACTGCCGCTTCGCCAGATATCCATTCGCCGCGTGAAATTAATAAATCCGATTCGCGCTCGTTTGTTAAACGATGCTAAGCGAACGCGGGCCGATCGCGATAACAGGCCCCCCCGTCCATTAATCGCAATCACGCGGCGAAGCCCCCGAAAATTTATTTTAAAAATCGCAATGATCCAAGAAGTCTCATGCGCGACGATTCGCGAGACCGGCGAGCCTTGCATAACCGGCCGGATCGGAGGCGGAAAATACGAGGAAAGAAAGGGAGGGACGTGTACTCCGGTCACGTACGGAGTGGACTACGCGACCGACGGCACGGATTTCAGCGGTTAAAGAGTGCTCGCGCTCTCGCCTCGCCTCGGCCGCTTTTTGCCGCGATCGCGTCGCGCGGTGTTTTTTTCGACGGGTTTTTTTTTGGGTTGCGAAATTTTCGCGCGTTGTTTGGGTAACTTGAGAGGAGAGCTGGAGGGATTTCGGTGTGTATGCGTGGGCGGGTGGACGAGGTGAATTATCGGAGCGTTTCGTTTGCTTTTAGCGAATTGTGTGTTTGAAGTGCAAATTCTTCTCGTTGGAAATTTAAACGGAGTTATGAAAAGCAAACAAATTGTTGCTGCAATAGAGTGTCTGATTTAATCAGTGAACTTGGTCATTATGGTATTCGTTCACTTTTTTTTAATGGCGAATAAATAATAATAATAATTCACATCGATTCTGCAAAAAAAATGTTATCGAGATTATTATAATGCAACGAATTTTGTACAAAAACATATGAAAAACTATAAATTCACGAGTATTAACGAATCACTTTAATTGCCGAGTAAAAAAATAAATACATCAGCGCCCCGAATAGCCCGGCTTAAATTCGCGTTTACAGCGCAATGAAAATTTAAAGCCCCGCGCGAAGCCCGCGGATAATTAATGCGACATTAACTTTCAATAAACCTCATTTCGCCGACACAATCGGCCATTTAAATTCCGCGTCCGCGAGAGCCTAGCCGCGCGCGCTGTTAAAATAAGTGGAGCGAGTTGTTGTAGCTCTCGAAAGCGCGGAAAAGGGGAGGAACGAGAAGAGGAGAGGCGAGAGAACGGCACCCACGCGAAACTCTCTCGCGAAAACGAGAGACGCGGGTTTCACCTGACTGATGCGCGGCCATAAAAGGCGAGCCGGAGAAAGAGACAAGCGAGACTCGCTTTCGGGGGAGTTGAGGACACGCGCGCGTTTTGGCCGATTTCGAAAGCGAGAGAGAGAGAGAGAGAAGGTCGAGGGGGAACAATGGAAGCGCGCGGATGGAAATCGAGCCACCGGTAGCTCGCGCCTTAACGGGATTATCCGGAATATCGCGGCGGCCTTGTTCGATTGAACGATCTTTTTCGGGGTCTTACTTCGGGAGCTGGCTGGTGTTGATGGCTTTGAGTTTGTTTTTGCACTTGCGACTTTCGACTGGTTTCGCTCATTGAAAGTGTGATTTAAAATTTCACTCGGACGCGCAACGAGTGTGCGGCTTGGGTCGTTAAAGAAAGCTGCGCTCTCGATCGACGTAATTATTACTTGTTTGCCAGCATTTTTCCCCGTTTGTCATAAATGCCAAGTGGCAATATACACTTTGCTCTTGAATTCCAACCGACTAAATAAGTAAATTACTTTTTATCGTTGGACCGAGAAAAATATTTTTATATTATTCGATATAAAACTTTTAAATCGTATCGCAATTTATGCTTTTCAAAAGTCGCCTAGGTGCGTGCTAAATCCTCATGTTTTACGACGACTGATACATGTATGTAGCGCGTTCAAAATTTCAGAAAGCGGAGAGCCGGAGTAAATACGCGCCGCGGCGAAATTCGGATGGCCGGATAAACGAAAGGAGGATGGGAGGCGTTGAAAGTCTGCTTTAATGATTAGGATAACAGTTCGCTTTTAACGAGGCTGTTATTCTTTTGTCAAATATTTCGAGCCGCTCCGAAATACGATCGGCAAAAATATCGCTAAGGTGTCTATTATTTCGATGGGCTTTCGATTATTTCGGAAATACGAAAGTGTAGCTTTTATTTAAGATTTACGTTTTCTTGGAATTCTTCGAATGAACATTGTTAATTTATCTTTTTAGTTTCTTCTTGTTTTTACTGCATTATTTTGATGAAACATATAGCAAAAGTATCCAATATTTATCGGAATCTCAAGTGTCCGACCAACGATCGACCCCGACCAAAAGGTGCAAAATAGACGCAGTTCATCGAAATTTTCGTTAGTTTACCCGTAAATTTCCCCGAACGCGAGAGCCGATGCCAACTCTTACCTTAACTACTTACGAATAAGTAGTAAAACTCTAAATTTACCGGCGTCCAACGCCGCGCGTCCAATAATAACCGTATTGCAATTCTAAGCAATAACTGCCAAAAAGCGCGAAGTCGCTCTTTCCGCGACCGACGCTTAAGGTCGTTCAACCAATCGCATAAAAACGCCTCTTTTATCTCCGGTGCATAAACAAGCACGCACACTGCGCTTCTGCCGTCGAAATATCGCAAGGTGTGTGTCTCGGAGCGGCCATTAATTACCCGCCCGGATTCATCAGGACCTCCTAAAGCGCGTCCGGCTCCTTTTCTCCGTCGAAACGAAAGCCCGTCCTCCTCTCCTCGGAAGGCGCCTTTTTCCGCGCGCGCTAAAAGCAGACTCGGCTTGATTTATATATCGAACGCGGATCCCGACTGCGCCGCGGGCTAAAAAACTGCCATGGGGCAAGAAGCAACAAAGCCCGAGAGCAGAGAGAGAGAGAGAGAGACAGAGATACGTTTTCGCGCGTCTGCTTTTTCGTCGCGATAAATACGCGCCTCGCGGCGCGTCGCGAAATTTGGCCGGGCGCCAGGAGCGCTGCTTCTTTACAATCCGGCGGATTTCGAAACAACCGGTTTCCCTGATGCGCGACGGGTCCTCGAGAGTCTTTTTCGCGGAGCATTGTGGCCCGCGAATAAAGCGCCTCCTTATTTTTTCTTCCTTTTCCTCGCGGACTTTGCGACTCGGCGAGGTGCGTTTAGCTTGTTTTTTTTTGTCGGGCCCGAGCAGCTTCGGGTAAACAAAGAGAGGGACGGAGGAGGAATTAGCACCGCTTCGGGGTTATTGTGTTCCGAGGCGAGAAATAGGTGATGGTTGCTGGTCGCGAGGCTGCGGGTTCATGGCGTTAAAGTCTGAAAAACAAAGTTGATGGGTGTCTCGAGAAGTTTTAGGAATGCGTGATAAAAATACTGAATCGGGGAGACGTGACGTTTGGGGAGTACGTCTTGTCTATAGACTGCGACGAAACCTGTTATTGATCAGTTAAAGAGAAGGTTTGTTTACGAGTTTTATGGTCTTTATAAATAATTTTAGAATCTTCTGGGGTCTTGATAAAATTTGATTCGATCGGAAAACTCTAAAAACCTCATTTAAAGCGTAATTTGTGTATCAAAGTCTCGGTCAAAGTGTATAACAAGCAGATTTACAAGTAACAAGATGAAAGTAACTTACAAAAACTTATAAAAAAAAAAAACTATCGATTTTTATGTATCAGCTCCACTTTACACTAAATTCATTTGTTCTTATCATTTCTCTTCCTCTAGGCGGCTTCTTAAAAGCCCAATTCAATCACCAGCCAAAATCCTTAATCCCAACATTCACCCTTCAAAGCGACGGCTCCTAAATAACCCCGCTCCGATTCCACCGCCCGAGCAGGCGGCGCTCGCGCGCCGCCTCGAATTTTCCAGCGCGTTTTCCCGAGCTCGGACGCACGTGCCGACGTGCACGCGCGGTCACCGCGGGGACCACCTGCACGGCCGATCTCCGCGGGTGAACAGCGGGCGAGAGGTTGGGCGCATGCGCGCGCGCGCCCGAGCGCGGCTCGGGTTCCAAAGAAAACAGCGAGCGTTGCCAAGCGACTCTCGGCGCTCGCAAATATAGACGCGCGCGGCGCGGGAGAGGCGATCGGCCGAGTTTGCGGATGTCGCCGCGGCATGGTGGTTGTTGTGATGAGCTTGCGGGAAAGCGGTTTATTGGCCGACGGCGGGAATCGGGGAGGAGGAGGTGGGGGTGGACGTTGGGGGAAAGTAAAAGATGACGAGACGAAGGTTTTAGAGAAATTGGCCCGGCAAGTTGTCATTTCATTTTGTAGTGGCAAATTGTGTTATTGAAAGCAAAAGTTAAAACATCCTTTTGTAACATACTTTTTATCTATAGGTTTATAGTTTTAAAAAATGTTCATTGGCTTTTTTTATCTAAGACTGATTTTTCACTTTCGTGGCTATTTCTTCAGCGATAAACACTGATAAAATGCTCCTCGGAATGTGCTATTCAACTCCTAGTCTCGGTATTAACATTTATGAAGCCGGCCTGCATTTCAGAAAAACATCACTTAACGTTCAGCGGTGTTTTTGAATGTTTTAAAGTTTTATAAAATAATCGTAAAAAAAAAATCATAAAAAATTGCCACTCAAAGTTCTAAAATCGCTTAATGCAAATAAAGCATTGAATTATAAAAACCCTAACACCCGGATACTAAAATTGAATAAATTTTCGCGACTCTCGGCGACGTACAGCAGACGGACATTACAATCAATTTCGTCAAATCCATTGTAATCAAAGCGCTGCGGCGAAATCGCGTAAACATTATATGCACTTGGCTACGTTCATTGGCAGTCACGTGAGCGGCTAATTGACTGAGAATTACGGACGGCGTCACAATTAGGGTCACCGGGTTTAAAATAGCTCGTGCGCTTCATTATGATTTGTATAAACAGATGATATATCTATTTTTAAGGCAGAAGAATTAAAGCGAACGGCTGTTAAATTTAAAATTATACTTCTCTGCCGTGCCTTCGGAAATGACTTATCTTTTCTTTCGCGTATATATATATACCGTCGCGTCGCGCATTGATAATTTTCTCGAACCCAAGCGGCGATGTATTAGCAGAAGTGTCGAAGGCGGGGCCTTTTTCATTGCAAGTCGTCGAATTTTTAAATTTTAAAACTCTGCTTTATCACTGTTTCAATGTAATTTTAACGATTTCGTTTAATGAGAGTTATTTACTTTAAATTAACATGTTATAAAAAGTTTCGCAATGCCACATTGTACGTTTCCGGTGAACGCAGATATCATCGTGATAAATAATAACTTTCTGTGGAAAGAATAATTTTAAAACTTTGTTCGGAACAATGATTATTTTTAATTTTTAAAGTTAACAGTTTAAATCGTAGGCAATATTTTATTTTTTAATTTTCTTTAAAAGTAATCACAATCGAGAGAAAGAATTCTTCATTTTAACCTGTAATATAGAAAGAAATCAATATTTAAAAAAATGCAAAAAAACGTACAAGCCAACGAAGAATATTAATCAGCTGTCGATATTGCAAAATTCTTATTACCTAACACACAAACGGATGCTCTTACAATCAAAAAACTAGACGGTCCGATCCATTCATTCAGGCTTACGTAAACTTTCTTTCTTCATTGGCCCCGTCTACGACTCTCGAATCGGGCGATTAACGCGGCTGTCGTCAGTAGACGTCAATCCATACAAACACGTTTCTTTTTTTCCTCGCCACACGCGACCAATCAACGCGAGACAAGAATAACAGAGATAATAAAGAAGCAAAAAAGCCGCGTGATTCGCGCGAAAATACGTAATGAGCGAGCGACGTCAGCGGGAGAAAGAAACGGGAACGTAATGGATTCTGATAATGAATTTCTAATTAATTCGCTGATTAAAACTACTAAGATTAGTCAAAACTGCACGAAATTTCGTTCAACATTAACAAAAAGCTTTAAACCATTCCCAAACCAGAAATTGTCTTGAAAACTTACATACTTAAAAAACTACAAATATCCCCACCATCCCCAAACTTGATCTTCGACCCCAGCCTCCTCCACCCCCAATTCCCGGCAAACGTTTAACGAAAGCTCTCCCCGCCCCACCCGAGAAGCGCAAGCTCGAAAAGAGGCGCGTGCCTTCCCCGGCTGAGAGAGAGAGAGAGAGAGCGAGCTGTTGAGCAACAGGTGCCGGGCTCTCCACGTGTCTCTCTCCCGCGGCTCGTTTCTCGAGACTCGATCGTAATACGGCACACGATGACGCGGGTAGAGAGACCACAGAGAGGCGTCGGAATGTCTGCCCGCGCGAGCAGCGCACAGCTGATCGACGCGAGCCGAGCCTCGCTGTATGAGTTTATATCGATTTCGGAGATATTCGGAGAGGCTAAGGCTGTGGGCTCGAGGCTGGATTTAGGAAGGCGGCCAAGACCGGTGAGAGGAGGCTGACGGATGGGAGGGAAATGGCTCGTCGGAATTTTTCCGCAATTTAATTTCGTACCTAGTAGCTTGCCACTGCTCGCGATCAAACTTTTACAAGTAAATTTTCCGCGCGTCGCTTGAACAAACAGACGTTTTCGAGCGGAACATTTCCATAATAAGTATATCCAACTTTCCGCGGTAAACAGAAGCTCGCGACGCCAATCGCTATCAATTCCAAAAAAGCAGTCCGCTGGAAGAGAATCGATCTCCGGTGCGCGAGAAAAAAAGTGTACCGGGAAAAAGAAAAAGAGAGCAGAACGGCGATAAACTCTCGCGGAGGAAGGACAATATTGAAACGTGCTCGTTGCGAAAAAGCGCGCGGCGGCGGCGGCGGCGATAAATTAGCTTTCTGGAAAGCCTCGGCGGAGAGAAGAAAAAGAAAAAAAAAAGAGCGAGACCAAAGGATAAGGGGGAAAAACACAAAGCGAGAGAGGCCAGATAAGAGCGCGGCGCGCGATGTTGGCTCAGGTGCCGTCGGAGTGGGATGTTCTCTTTGTTCTCTCTCTCTCTCTCTCCGTTCCCGAGGCCTGGAAATGTGTCGCTCCTCCCTCCGAGGTTTCGTCTTTCATTTTCCCATTTTCCATTGTCGCGCGGGCCTGAGAAAATATGGATGGACGCGGGGGGGCCTCCCTCTCTCTCTCTCTACTCGGCGCAGAGCAAACAGCGGCAGCGCCCCGCGGACGTCGCTCTCTTTTTAAAGTCAACATTGCGCCGTGGAGTTTGCTCGGGATCGAATTCGCACTGCTTAATCGATGTGCTTTTCTTTGTGCGATTGACTGATTGCTGGGAGAACGCGGGAGGGGGGGAATATTGCGATTGAAATTGCGAGCCGAGCGAAGGAATTTTTTGATATAATTTATCGAGGAATTGCAATTGTAGTATTACATTGCAATACATCGTAAGCATTGATTTATATCAAAACTCTAATAAAGTATATCTACTTTTTCGAGCTACCTGGTCCTCGTAACATCAAGACTACTATAGAATCAATTAACCGTTAATTTCTTTACTTAAAAAGCTTTTTTCTACTGCTGTATATTTCTCAACCCAGCATTTGAGATTACTTCATCCTCCTTCCTTGGTCGTGGAAATCGGAAGACTAGAATTTGACCGTCCCTCAGCAGGTTTAACCCGGCAGTTTCGAGGTATGCTCTCGAACTGGAAAAATTTTAAACCTGATACTAATACACGGAGAAAAATTTTCTAGTAAAAATTATAGTAGTGCATTTTAATTTGATCGAAGACTGTAAAAATCTAAAAAATTACCATAGTTTCTAGTATTTTAGTTTCTAGTAAATTTTACGAGGTCATTGATAAATTTTCACATTTAGACTTGTAAAATTTGCTAGGAAATATGGTAATTTTAAAAATTTTTACAGTCTGTGATCAAATTAAAATGTATTATTGTAATTTTTACTAGAAAATTTTTCTCCACTTAGGTATTCACACTAGTCGCTAATATATATTTTTAAACTGCATATTCGAGCATTATCTGCGATACCACTAATTTAACCACACGTGACTCACTGTGATTTTTTAGTATTATTATTAGCTCTAAGACGACTGCGATATCGCGCTGCGCAATATATTCTTTATATTTAGCACAATTCAATTACAAATAAACAATCAACCCACGGATTCTGAAAAATCATTGAAACCCAGCCTCCATTTCCCGCAATTCCGCGCACTCCGATTCCTCCTCCGATCCATCGCCGAGACCTCCTCTCTCCATAAACTCGCGCTCAAGGAGTCGCCCCGCCGCTCGGTCACGCTCGATACATTCGGAAGCTCCCCGCGCGTCGTTTATCATTTTCACCTCGTCATTACGGCGCGCCGCGTTTTGTAAGAGCCTCTCCGCGCGCGAGAAGACCTTCGGCGAGTTCTCACACGCGGCGGCAGCGGCGGCGACGGCGGCACCCACGCCGGCAAAAAGGTCGCGCAGGAAAAGCGCTCGCCTGGAATTCACAGCCCGGCTCAAGGCCTGCTTGCGCTCGGCGCGTATGTGTACCTACTTATTGAGGCGCGCGATTGTCGCGGCACACCGTGCTCCCGTTGAGAGAGAGATAATATAACGCTGCCGGAACACGAGGACTGGACGTAAGGCGCGAGGTTAATTAGCTAGGAATATAGCAGACGGCGGTTGCGTTTGCTTTCTGTGGAGATGGTAGGCTGGGAATTTTCGGTTATATCTATACGAAGCGTGTCGAGCGTTGAAAAAAGTTGGAATGTTAGTCGTAGAACAGTCTGGTTTCGGCTCGTCTATGCCTATCAAATGGGACAAGATAATTCTCTAATTGAACGAGACTATTGATAACCTTCAATGTATGAAACCGTGTTTCTACAAGCTGCGTAATCTCGCAAGTGAAACATAAATAAGTATATTTTTAAACGCTCCCAGCTGATGCATATCAAGATCAAACGCGGCGCTTTTTAGTGTAGATCCTACGCACCGATCTCCGCGATTGCGTAAACAGCAAATAGCTCGCTGAGATTAATCGAAATCGACATCTTCATCGACAAGGTTCCAGGTTGAAAGCGATTCTCGTACGGAGTCGCTTCCGGCAGGTTGGAAAATGAGCATTGTTTTTTTTTTCGGACTTGTTTATCGCCGAGAGCTCGAAGGTTGCCTTACCCGATTGAGACGGATAGGATGCCGACGACGGAGGATGAGAATGAAAAAATGCACGTTTGGTTCGGTAAAGGTTTGTTTGTTGAATCGTTTGCTTTGCCTCCGCTGAAAATCGACGCACAATGAAAAACGCGAGTTTGATTTCTTGGTTTTTATCTTCAATTAAATGAGTAACCAAAATTAGTAATAAAATTATATATCCGACCGCAGAAAACTCGCTTCTAAATTATCAGTCCACTTCCGTGAATCATCAACTCTAAACTCCAAAGTGCAAAGTTTCATCTCCCAGCGCAACTCGACTAAAAACTCGCTGAATTTCACTCTCCGAAAAGCCCGCAGAATCCGCGGCAGCCGCCCTCCTTCCCCCCGGCGGCACTAATAAATCACACCCCGCAGCGGCGATCCAAAAAGAAACTCTCCCTCCCGCGATCGATTTCCCGGATTTCCCTTGACTCAGCGGGATCGCCGCAGCGGAGCAACACGTTACACAGGCGCCGTTCCCAGGCGCTGTGTGTCGCAATGCTCGCGTAATAATTTCGCGCGCGAGAGAGCCTTTCCGGCGAGTTCTCTCTCTCTCTCGTCCCATTTGGAGGCCTGCCAGCGGCGGCGGCCGAAAGCTGCGGAAGCTCGATATGCGCCTTGCGCAAGAGAGAGAGCTTCGATTTTCGGGGGAGATTTTTTCGCGGAATTCTGAGTAATGCGCCCGACGACGGGAGGTGGAGAGGGTTGAGTGATCCGGTCGAGGGGGAGAGAAAGAGTCGAGTTGGAGTTCTTACTCGGTGAATCGAAGCAGTGAATTTCAAGGCGCTCGGCGTGCGGAGTAATTTGATAGTTAATTAAGGCCTCGGATTTGGTTTATTTAAATTGGATGCAGGCGGTGAATGCACAACGACTCGCTCGAACGTTATTTTTATACGCGTAATGTTGTTACTTGAAAGAAGTAACGTTTCTATTTATTCAAATATAAGATAGTTAAATAGAAGAAAAAAAACGTATTCCAGTCTCTCCGCGACAACGTCGACGATATTCCCGATGGAACATGCAGAAAATATCTAAGGAAAAAAAAGGCAGCGTCAAACAAAGCTACACGAGCGCTGCGGCCGGCGAGCGTTGTTTCAGTTCGCCGCACGTTCCGAACGTGACTGGAAGTCAAAATTCTGATGGAAGCTTCGCGAGTCCAAGTGGCCGTATGATTTCTGTGTAAGAAAAAAAAGAAGTGTATAATGCAAGTACCTATGCGTTGTCTATCGTTGCACAATGTCTTCTAAATGCCGATGCACATTTACAATTCAAGTCGTATTAAACCGGGAGATTTACGTTTGGTTTGAAAAAACACGCGGAAATTTGAACGAGTGTATTAAATTTTTAATTTACTTTAAAATGTGAGAATATCAATCTTTAAGTTTGACCTCGACACCAATTTTTATCAATTTTGTAACATTTAGTTAATTCTCGGTCACAGATAATTTACTCGTTACGTAAAATGAATGCCCGGGAGGCACACATATTTCAACCGAAAACGATCAATTTCGAAAATTTTGGAACATTCAGAGTAGAAATTTCGCCAATTGCTTGCGGTTTTCATTTCCGTCTTTCACGGCTTGTCGACGCGCTACTTTTTGGCTCGCGCCAACGGGGAAATTCAGCCGACGGCAGATTTTCGGCGGTGCCAATGGGTATAATTTTATCCAAAGTCGAAAAGGATGTGGTGGCAACGACTTTTGCGGTTTTCTCGCTCTATAAAATTCATTTAGTTTCTTTGCTGCAAAAAAGTAAAATAGACTCAATGGTTGGGTTGACATTTATTTTTGGAAACTACACCGGAATCTTGTTGGGTTTGACTGTTGGAAAGTGTGAAAATAATTTAGGAGGTATCGAAAAAAGATTGCACGGAAAAAATTCGTTTCAAATGTTTTTAAAAGTCTGGAAAAAATATCTACATGTACAGTATTTATAATTGTGAATTTATAATACTCACATTGTAAAACATTGCAACGAACATTATAAATAAAAATTTTCAAAACAATTCTTACTCGTGCATCCATCACGAAAATTTGTATATATATGCCAAAAAAATACGTATCAAAGAGCAATAATTATCCACCTCTTCGTTAAAGCTCAACCGGCAATTGCACTTCCGAGCTTCAAAGAGATCTACTCGAAAGCCGTTATCTCCCTCGAACACCGAAAAGATTTCCGCGCCGAGAACAATGCCGCTCCGTGCACGCGGCGAGAACAAAAAGAAAGGAGAGGTTTTTCTTCCTCCCCCCCCCCTTTCAATAAACGCAATTACGTAATTCGTGAGCGTAAAAGAGTTTGTCGGACGACGCGCCAATGAAAACAAAGGTAAGGTTCCCGGGGCTTTCAGACGCTTCCTGTTGACCACACCAAGACACGACATCGACTTCGACGGCTCCGGGGAAATCAGCCATACACCCCGCCGGAAGTCCATTATTCTCCGTCTCTTTCTAGTCGCGATCGTTCCCTTCTGCCTCTCTCTCTCTCTCTCGCGCGCGCCGTGCTGGCAATTTTTTTCTAGCGAAAATGACTGGTGAATTTGGACGCGGGGAACGATTATTTTTATTGGCCGAAGAAAAAAAGCAAAGCTTGTTTCTTTTTCGCTTGGAAATACAGTCATTATCGGTGATGAGTTTACGCTTTACCTTTCGGAATTAAGTAGCTACGACGTAATTTGCCTGGAAATTTTGTTCGTTTTTAACAGTGTCGATAAATTATTGGTAAGAGGAAATTTTGGTAAGAGGAAATTTTGATAAGAGAAAATTATTGGTAAGAGGAAAAAAAAATAATCAGCGCACTCGATTGGATACCATCAAATTTTACATATAAAAATGTTTCTTACGGGATGAAATTGCATTTAGCCGAGTTTGAAATTCAAATCGTTCGTGGCTCTGCACCGACATGATGCCAATTTAACATCTAAAAGGAACCCGCATCTGCATATTCATACGAATAAGTAATTCGAAACCATCAAGGATTAGACCTCAAAACGCTTCCACTTGCCTTTGAAAATCAACCCGCTTATTAATCCAATAAACGTTCAATGCACCTGCGACTAATTTACTTTCAACTTGATAAAAGTGAAAAGCCTAGTCGCATCAGTTTTCCAATCGATCGTCAAAAGTATTATAATCCCTACAAAAGCAGCCTCTGCAAAAAAAAAAAAAAAAAAAAAAAAAAAAAAATAGGTACCCCAAAGTAAACAACACCCCAGAAATAGAGCCCCGCAAACCATCTCTCCCGCGACCTCCAAAGTATAATCGTTCCCGTCGAATTTTTGCGCGCCTCTCCTAATCCAAATTTACAGCGCTTAAAAGCTCCCGCAGTTGCATAATATAATTCCCCGAAAGAAAAACTGGCGCAGCTTTAAACCGGCGCAAAAATAGAAAGCCGCGGCCCGGCTCTCGAATTACATACACGAGGCTCGCGCGTGTGATCGATTCCTCTCCCCCCCCCCCTCTCGCTCTCTCCTTCACCTCGATAATTCGGGCGATTGTTTACCTACACCCGCGAAGATAGAACGTGTAGACCGGCGGCCAGCGAGAAGCGGGCGGAGAGAAGCTCCGCTGACTCGGCTCTCGCTCTCCGGGAGGTTGTTGCACTTGGAAACGAGATACGCGCCGAGCCTTCTTTTTTTTTGCAAGGATCGACGCGCTGCACCGTCGACTACTTTCTTTGTCCGACTGCGCTGCTTATTTTTTCTTTTTCTGCGGAGTCTCGATTTCGCGAGCTTGCACGCGCGTTTCGACGATGTCGAAGATGTTCGTCCGTGTTCCTCTCGGCCGAGAGATTATTCGGCTTTCGCGCGCTGAACCTTCTTTTTTTACGCGTAAGCGAGACACGGTCGAAAAATTTATGTGCAACTTTTAAATTAATGAATTCCAGACCGCCGCTTTTAACGCTCGGTTCGCTCAATTTCAAAATCCTCGGCTCCCCGCCGCTCGCTTAATTAAGAACCAATCCAATTAATCAGACCGGCTAGAACTGCGCAGCTTATCATGAAAAGTGGTACACCGCGCACACCGAACGCCGCGAAACGTCCTTCCAGCGGCGAAACGAAATTCAGCGCTCACCTTGACATATTTCGCGCTTCCCGCTAGCAAACAAGATACTTGGCATTCCGGGCCCGATTAAGCGACTAGAAACAAAGTCGTCCCCCCCTCCCCCTGTATACACGAACATCGCCTGCAGTTTTTCGTGAAAAAAAAAGAGAAAAAAAAATAATAAAACAGCACGCGACGAGGCTCCGCTCCTTGCTCGCGCAGACACACGCGCACACGTATATAACAGCGCGCGCATATCTGCCCCGGGCGCACGTGCCGTCTCGAAGGCGGACGATAATTTCGGAGAGCTGAATGTCACGTTCGTTGCCGTTTTCTCTTATCGAGCGCTCGAGAATCTGCCCGCGCCGACGGAGCGGAGATATTCGGACGCTTCGCCGAACGCTGAGAGCGGACGGGAGAGAGAGAGAGAGAGAGAGAAGGAATATGTATGCGCGCGGAGAGGAGAAAAACACGCTCGTAAAGCTTTTGTTGGATTTTTTTTTTTGCTCTTTCTCTCTCTCCCCGAGCCGCTTTATCGTTTCGGACAAATTGAGGAATATACAAGCCCGAGAGCTTTTTTTCTCGCGAGTTTCGAGATTAGGCGCGGCCTTTGGCAATTGTTTCTTTAGTGTCGAGTACCAGGCTGATAACGGAGCTATTTAGCTGCGCGAAGTTTCTGCTTTGTGATAATTGAATTTCTTGTAAGAAAGAATTAGCGCTCATTACAACGAGGCTTCGATGAAGTGTACTATCCTCTTCGCAGAGTTTAAAAATCTAATTAGTAGAAACAGCATCCTTTCAAGTATTTGATAAAATTGTAATTCGAAATTAATTACATGCAATAAATCGGTTACATTATCTAAATTCTATAACATAATTAACATATGCATGTTTTATTAGATTGGATTTGCATATCTGCATGACAAACTTATCTACATCGATGAAACGATTGCAAATTTTTACAAAACAACAAATATTTTTATTTACCGCCCTGAAACAATATTTCCCACAGTTCGCAATCGACGGTCAATCGAAACAGCACTTAAACAGCCCATCTTTCCACATTAGATAACAATCATTCGTCGAGGCAAACGTCGCCAGTGCAGTTTCCAGTACATCAAATCCACATCGATCTCGTCCCCACCCCCTCAAATCCGAGCTTTCCCATTCCATCCCCCGGTCAGATTCACACGATTCATTTCAATAAGCTCGGGAACTTTCCCCTCGTCGCCCATCATCGTCCGGATTTATATATAACATCGGACGTCGCAGGTGAAGCTCGCGCCCAATCGAGCGACCAAAGCGAATTTCAAGCGCCATTTGAGCCCTCTCCCTCTCTCTCTCTCGAAGGGCGAGTTCCATAAATTTAGAAGAGGCTTCGCTCTGGCGCCGGACTTCTGTCTCTTCGAACGTCGCCCGTCGGCTCACTCTCTCTCTCTCTCTCTCGCTCTTCCGGCCGGGGAGAGAGAGCGTATTTTTGCGCGGCGGCCGATGGCGCCGCGCGGCTCGGCTGGGATTCCCCCGAGTGCGCGCGGACGTTTTGCGCGCTTTTTGTCGGAGAGGCTACCGCCGCGGCTTCCTGCGTGGAGAACACGAGATGCCACTGCGGAGTCGCGAGTGTTTGAGATTATTTTCGCGTCGCGATTAAAGGAGTTGCGATGTGTGAAAGTTTGTTTTAAACGTTAAATATTGGCCAGTTTGCACTTTTGGGAGGTGAGAAAGTTGAACGGGTTGTTTGTTCGTGTGTATTATTGATGAAAGTGCGCTGCCGTATAAAAACATTTTAAATTTATATATTCAAGGTTGAAGTAACACAAAGTATAATCCTGAATAAAATTTGCATCCGATAATAATTTTATTATTATATTCTTAAAAACAACAAAAACCTCTGTAAATGTAAAACAATCCAAACGATAAATTAATATTTATAACTTTTAAAATAAATAACTTCCTCTCGTTCCGTCCTACCTTCTTGCTTCAATATATGACTAATTAAAGTATATATTTAAATTCCTAAAAATATCCAACCCACATTACGAAAATGATTATCGAAACAATTAAAAGGCGCAAACAGCATTTTCCCTTTATTAATCACCGCTTATAACACCGTACCCTTTCCTCGCAAACCGCCACAACCGCCAGATTAATCCCGCCGCATTACTCATTCAGCGGCAGCGGCACTGCGGCGATCTGCAAAAAATGCCTCTCGTCGCGCGATTAATAAAGCGCAAAAAGAGGAAGCGCGACCGCGCCGCTCGGGGGGGAGAAGAGCGAGCGCGCGATAATTAATGAAGATACGAGCGAGAGCCGTAGATCGATCTGTTCGCATTGGTGCACGAGCACTGACAGATGTCGCGTCGCGCGTCTCGGCGTGGTGACTCTGGTCGTCGTGCGCGAATATTGGCCCGTCTGCCAAAATTCACGGGCTGCTAACACGGCGAGAGCGGCGCGAGTCGTCGTCGCGCTTTCCGCTAAGAAAAACAAGGTTTGAAAAATCGACGAAACCTGTTTCGGGAGACGAGGCTGCACAATTGCCTATACGTTCTTGGTGTACAACGCGCCTCGTTGCTCTCTGTTGATTGCTTCAAAACAGAATTACGTAAGGATTTTTATTCGATTTCGTTTTGTTTCCTACCGTTTGGCTGGTAAATTGATTGATTCCGCGTAACGTTACCGAGGAAACTGGACGCAATACTTTTAGTTTATCAGCTCAAACAAAATGTTCTACGCGATGAATTCTGATATCAAAAGGCCTCCCTCTCCCAACGACAAATCATATATTTTATCTCGAAAAGGAGTCACAACAATAAAACGACCCTAAACCATCCTTCAGCGAGCATTAGTCCCGATGCAGCGACGAAATTTGCTCCCCCCCTTGACTCGCAAGAATGACTCTTGTTTTTATCGCGCTATCTGGTCCGGGGTCCATGCTACGGCCCCCCTCCATCTCCCACGAATCGCGCCGCTCTCTTCACGGTATAATTTTTACAAGACCCATCGTCGTCCGAAGAGCCCGAATCGCGTACACACAGCTTCACCGACAATACGGCGAGGCAGATTTTCGGTATACACGCGGCACTTACGGCGCGTGCATCCACACGAAAAAGGGGGGGGCGTCTATACTCTCCGTAAGGAGGAGCGCACAAAAGCCTTCGACAGCTTCTTCCGCGTGTAGACATGATCTCCGGCCTTTGTTCGGCACCGAGGAGACTTGATTAATGGCCGAGGATGAAACGACCTTCCTCCGACATTATTTTTCCCGGCGCGCTGTGCTTTTCGGGGATAAAAAATTAATGACGCCCCCCCAGACTGGAGATCGCGGGGGAGGCCGGAGCAGCTCCTTGGCGATTCAATTGAGTTCGGGAGAGAGAGAGAGCGGAAGGAGGGCCCAGCGCCGTGACTGCTCTGATTCTTTTCGAATAATTTCTGGAGCTATAAGCGGAAGAATAATGTATCGGGTTACTCTTCGCGGGGGGTGGATGATTGATTCGCGTGGCTCTGCAGAAATTTTCATCCCGCGCCGCTAATGATCGTTTGATCTTTATGGATGTTTTCTAAAGTGCTTTATGTTTGCGGACGGTGAATGGGTTGTTGTTCGCCGAGGGATGATTTCTCGGGACAAAAGGCAGAATTTCGGCTCGGAAATCGTCCGGGGATTTTAAGGGCTTCCTCGGTTTTGGGCGGTAATTAATTTTTGTCTTATTAATCGCGTATTGAAAACCTTCATGTTGCGCGATAATAAGGTTTCCCTGCCGGGGGTCGTGGGATTAAGCTGTAGACTGGTAAGCTTTACTTTCGTTGTTTTGTCAACGTTTGATCTGAGTTTATCAAGATCAAGATATACATCTACCCCTTTTTATACTGGTTTTAATACTATTCAAACGACAAATATTAGATTAATAAATCTCTTGGATAAGAGCGTGCAATTCTGACTTTAATATTGCGAGTTCAAACTCGTGGTATTGAATATCAACGTAAATAAATCAATCGTCAAAAATTGAATTTTTACAGACGATGATTACTCTACTACACGACAAGCATATTACACGGATTTACAGCAACATCAAATCCAGGCCAATCTAATGAACCCCGCGATCAACCTGCTTTTAAACCGAAAAAACCCCCATCATCCGCCATTTCCAGCGCAAAGCCAAGGGGAAAGTCGAAAAAAAAAAAAAAACCTGAACTTTAATAAAGCCCGGCAAGAAAATAATGGCCCCCGCAAAGGGCCCCGCAACAGCGCGGCACGTGCGGCACCTCCAATTCAATATTTATCCCGGTAATTAAACAGAGCCGCCCTGGCGAAAAGAGAGAAAGATGGCCGCCGGGATAAAGGGAGAGAGAGAGAGCGACAGCCGCCGGGATAAGCACCCCATATTCCACCTAAGAATTCTTAATTCCTCGTGCACCCCCGTCGACCGGTTCACCCCCTCCCCCCCGCCCCCCGACGGCCTGCTGCCTGCTCGGCTTATCGATCGGCTTCGACGCCTCCTCGCTCTCGGCGCACACAGGCCCTTTTCCAACGTTATACACCACTTGCCCGTAACCGAGAGAGACTCGCACGGACGTGCTAAGCACAAAGCGGGGGAGAGAGCCGATCGGGGTGCCAGAAAGAAAGGGCTGACAGGTAGGAGAACAAAGGAAGCGGCGCTCCGTTTGCCCGCGCGCGCGGAACGATGAAAATTGAAGGCCGACGATTGCTTTTGCCTTATATTCCGCGCTTCGTGTCGGGGAAGGTTAATTCGTGATTTCGAGAAAATTTTGCTTTCGCTCGCGCCGATTTATCGTCCCTTTGTAAGGGCAAGAGCAATATCTCGAAAACAAAGTAGATAAAAAAACTCGAGTAATACAGCAGCGTAGTTAAGGAAAGTGAAATAAAGCAGGGCCGATAGAAATCTGGAAAATCTACACGGGCACAAAGCACATCCGAGCCGCGTCGTCCACTTTCCCGTACATCGGCCCCGAGCTCATCCATCCCGCCGGCAATTTTTCGACAATTTCACGAGCCCCCGATAGGAACTTCCAGGCGACTAGGCAAAAAAGAAGTCGAGCAGATATATATCTACTCCCGGCTCCGTAACAGAAACTCCCCCGATCGCCCGGCACGTGTCTTTCTCTCTGCGCGCAGGAAGTTTTCCAGATACAGCGCCGCGTGCTTTCCCGATCGAATCTGCGCGCCGGAAGAGCCGATCTATCGAAGTCGCCGCTTTTGTTCCTTTGATTTCATTTGGCCATCCGTGATTTATCTCTCTCCTTTCCTCCTATTCCGCTGCTGCCGCTTTTCCGTGGGAGATTCGGCGTGCACAAATCACCGCCGACGGGGGGGGGAGGAGGTACCCCGGAATTGTCTTTTGTGCGTGGCGCGCGCGCGCGGATGTAAGTATACGCGCTTTCTGCCTCTTTTTTATGGGCTTCCCCGGAGTGGAGCGCGCGGGACGTTTACTTATCGATGATTTATTTCCGCGAGCGGATGGGCCAAGATCGGGTGATTAACGAGCTCTCTGGCCTCCGCGATGCGGGATCTTTTTTTTTTTTTCATTTTTCAGCGTTTCCGAGATTGCGGATCGGTTTTAAAAGGGAAATTCGCTCTCGCGGGGAAGTTGATTGCAGAAGTGTTGGGTTGTGGAATGTCCGTTTTATCGGTTTCAGAACGGGAGCGGTTTTTATTGGGAGCTGCCTTGTTATGAAATAATTCAGGCGCGTTTCCTGCATACGATTTAGTAATAAATTATTGAATTTACTTTACGTAATAAATATTTCAATTTACCAAAGAATTAACTAACTGGGTTGCGGTTAAGTTAAAAGTATTCATTTATGAAATAATCTATTAAACTAAAACGAAAGTAACAATACGGATTTGAAGTAATCAAAGAGTTGATTATTTGCCACATACATTTTCTTTGCTTTCAGATTAATTAATTTGGAATAAGAAAATGGCAAAAAACGTAGTAAAAAGTGTTTACAAAAAATAATAAAATTTTAATGAAAACGGAAGTAGCCCGCCTTTGCCTCTAAAAAACAGTCGCAAAAAAGCTAGTAAAATATCGTAAAATATTCCAATTGCAATGCAGACCAAAGCCAAAGGAAAAACCCCACTTATTATGTTATGTTAACTAAAAGCGTACACCTTCCTCAATAAAAAAGGCGAGCCGCGCTGTAATAGCCTTGAATAAGTTTCGAGCCAGAAAAAACCACGTCGGAGAGCCTTTAAACGGCAATCGATTTCAAATTACACTCGAAACTGTATAATCCAACGGGCCGCCGAGCGAAAGAAAAGGGAGAAAACACAAAGATTTACGATCCTTCGCGAGGCGGCCGATAAAAATCTCTCTCTCTCTCTTTCTCCTGAAACGAGACACTTTTACTCGGCTTATGAATATATATATTCCGCGATACGGGCAGGAAAACGCGAACTCTCCTCGTGGAGTCACGTGCACGCGGCTTTCTCGGAATTGTACGTGATTTTTCTTATCTAAGCCTCGATACATTTTAGCAATTTTTTTTTTCTTTCTCCTGAAAGGAGGAGGAAGTGATTCAGTGGGAGAGAGAGACGAATAAATTGAATTGTTTTCGTTGGATTTTGCCTCGCTTTTATGAAACGAGGCCGAGATTAAGATTCGAATTTATTTTTTAAAACATTTATATGTATAACGTTATTGTTCAATAAAAAAAAATCACTTTAATAACAAACGGTTTGTAAATATCGCCTTTATCTTCATTTATTTTTCGCATGAAAAACAATCAACACATTTTCATAAATATTCTGATAAGATAACATTGTCGCATCTTCGAAAGAAAGGTTTTTTTTCTGCTCTTTTATTATAATACCAAATAAAAATGTATATTTCATATAGATAATACTATATAACTTATATTGAAATAGAATCCAATAAACGCCGAATGTCATCGGCCAAGAAAATAAATCAGAGCAATTTTCCGTCCAAAAACAAAATCAGACCCAAACCTCCCACATCCCGGAGCTCGCAAAAAATGCGCGAACCTCGAAACTTCCCTATCTCCCTCGGAAATTCCTCTCCCAGAAAAACTCGCCCCTCCGTCATATGGCCGAAGGTATATATAAAATTATACATCTCCCCGGCCATCGATGCCCGCGATAAGGTAAACGAGCGCCAAGTGCGCCCACCCCGCTCTCCCCCCCGCCCCCATAAATTTACGAGCTTCAGTTCTCGTCGCCGAGGGGAGGGAGAGACGTCGCAGACGTGGCGCCGGGCGTCCCGACGCCCAGACTGGCAGGGGCCGCACGCACGTTGACCGTGAACCAGAAGCCGCGACGCCAAGGCGGAGAGACAGAGAGAGAGAGAGAGAGAGCGACTCTTTTCTTTCTCCTAGCCGAGGAGTCGAGTCCCTTCCAGGAGAGCTCTGGGCTTTATCTGGAGCTTGGGTGGTGCGCGCCTTTTGTCGACGGGCTTTTTTCTCGAGGATGGGTTGAAAGGACCGGATTAGGGGCTTGTTTATTTTCGGGATTAGCTGCTCTGCTATCTGTAAATAATAGCTGGTTAGGTTGGATTTTATACTCTGCATTCAGGGTGGTATGTCGGAAACAGTTAGAGGGACATTTTTTTTTCGAATTTTCGAGGGATCCGCTTTATCGTTTACATCTTACCGATGCTCGTTGCCATTATGTATTCGTGTTTTAAGCAAATAAAGGCTGGTCAGTCTGGAAAGGTAAGATTAAAATAAGAATGGAGTTATGTTAAGAAGAATCATTGTTTTCGATGTAGCAAAAGTCATATATTATAATTTAGTGACGTCAACGTCTGAGTTCAACCGGTCGCGTCTACTTTTACATCAGTTTTATATAAATGCAAATTATTTTAAGATTTTCAAGTTCACTATATTAATAGTTTCATTCAAAAACTTTTCCGACCAAGTTTAAAAATAGATAATTGATAAAATTATAAGGAAAAAAACGCACATCTTCCTCGTACATTTATTCGTCGCAATAAAACGATCAGAGAATCAATCTACATATTATAATTATTAAACTTCCTTATCCGCCTATCTCGTGACTCTCCGCGCGATTAAAAAAAAGCCCCCCGAGCCACATACCTCTCATTCCTCACCCCCGCGGCGGATAAAGCCCAAACCTAATTAAACAAAAAAGCCCTCTCTCGAAAGTCGAAAGAGTCTCGCGTGCGCGCCCCGTTAGCCCACCGCCAATTAGCTCCTCGCGTATATAAATAACGCGGATAAACATCGGCGCAAACATTTAGTCCAGCTCTCTCCCAGGTAAGCCTCGCGAGAGGGCCGTGTCGTTCATTCACTCCGCCGCGCGGTGTGCCCGACTCCTTTTTCGCCGCAGCCATTCAACCCTCTCCGCCCCTGCGGAGGTTCGCGTGTGCAAGTCGACGGGCGTCGCGGAGCGATCGATCCTGAACTTGGCTCTGATCTGTTATGTGCGTATATAACGTATACATGTGAATGGCACGCGGCTGTGTTTCTTCCTATTTTTTTTTTGCGCTCGGGCCTGGAACTCCTGGCTGAATTAATGCGCTGGATTTGGGGTGCTTTGTCCGCCGGCTGCAGAAAATCTATTATCGATTGCAGGTCGCCCCGCGGGGGTGGAAGCTTGCTGGTGGTGTTTCGCGCACGAAACGAGGCGAGGAACGGGTGTAAGGGGCGGTTTTTGACGAGTCGCGTTAGTTGGACGTGGAATTGGAATTTTTAAGGGGGGCAAACGGCGTTTTTGACGTTTTTCGAAGGCAGTTTTTTTTTTTATTGTCGGAAATGCGTCGCTGTAAATTCGTTGGTCGACGTCTAAATTAGACTATAATTCATTGTGAATTTTATTTGTAATAAAGCATGTGGCGGCAGTCGTAAAAATAAGAATTATGTAGCAGCAAAAGTATACAACGTTCAATTTCAAGTCTTTGTTGACTCAAAAAAAAAAAACTTTTAAATGAATTATTGAACGTCGAACGCTTGCTAACAATAGATGATAGGATAACAACTTGATTATTGGTAATTCCTAGAACAATTAAGTAGTTATCAAAGGCGACAGGCTTAATCTTATTGATAAATTTAAACAGCTCTGCGCAGGCCGATTAAATTTTAACCCTTCCTTAATCCTTTATTACACAGCCTTAAATTACTTGCGCCGCAAAATTGACGACGTTGTTCCCCGCCACAAGGGACTTTTACTTTCGTTCAATTACAATGTCAAGCGGCACCCCAATAAAAATGCAAATTATCGAAAATCCAGCGGCGCTTTTAACTACGATCTCATCCGGGGGAAAAAAAATATCGGCTCACCTCTCTCGCGCAACATCGTTTCTTATCCAACGACATTAACGTCGGCTCCCACCGCGATAAAGCTTATAAAATACACAGGCAGCCTCGTTTTTCCAGTCGGCGCAATGAGCGCAGTGAATGAAACGGCGATCTCTTCGAGGGACAAAAGGCGAAAAAAAGGTCAAGCTGGAAGCCTCTCTTTATTTACGATCTAATAACTTCCGAAGGGGACACCTCTTCTAATTTGAATCCCACGGATAATGGGCGGTCGATTAGCGTCGGGAAATAAACGAGCCTCGTTAAAAATCATAATTAAAATAATGTAAATGAGCAGCCAGGCATGTATACCCTTGGGAATGTACGCAATTGCGTAACTCCTCGGCGGAGTTTTCTTCCAGCCGCCTATTAACTCCCGAGTTAGAGCCGCCGTTTAGTGGATCTTCGAAGGTTAGGCAGATAAGCGCCGATTCGGGTGTTGATTGGTGGAAAGTGGCTGAAAACGACTGTTAAGTGGATCGGAAAATGGTTACTCCGAATGTGTCGAGGGGGGAAGTTAACGAGGAGGGCTTATCGCGAGGGTTTAACTGATTGTAAATTAAATCTGCACTCGCTGGAAGACAAACTGCTTTTGAACGATGTCCGCTGGCTTTCTTGTTTTGCGAGATTTTAAAGATAATTATTTTTAAATTTGATAACAAGAACTCAAAGAAGTCCTCATTTTAAATTTTGTCGAAACTAAACTTTAACAACAAACTATTTTCGCAATTTTTCACTTATATACATTGGGTAAGACGCAATAGTTAGATTCAATTACAAAGTTACATCACAGCAATAAAAGAGCCGAAGAAATATTCATAAAGCTAAACTAGAATGTTAATCCATTCTACAAATAAAACAATGTATAAATCTATTTTGGATTTACAACCCGGCTGAAAGGCGCATTATGCAATTAGTCAATCGTAAACGCGCCGCTCCGAACAACGAGCTGAAAATTGAATATAAGCCCGAGAGGAGCGCGAAATTCTCGTAAAAATTTTTGCAGACGCTCGTACTGAATGCAATAAAGTGTAATAAGGACGAAGGCAGAGAGAGAGAAGTGCCTCTAAAGTGCGCTGCCTTGCGCGGCGCCGCAAATTTCATGAAAAACATTATCTCGGCGAGCGGCGGCGGCTAATGACTTTTATCGTTAGCATCGCTCGGAGACCGAGAGCCGGAATGCACCCTCGTAAGTATACGGTTTTGCGTAACAGCTGCAGTGTACTCAAAATTGTAAATGCCCTGAAACTGCCGCCTGGCGTTTACTTAGTTCCCTCCCCGGAGCGATATGTGAAAATTATACAATGGGCCTTGCAGTGCGAATGTCGTCGAGCACGAAAATCACCATCGAACGACGTTAATGCTCATTTCGCAATGGTACTGTTTTTGTAATGGAATAAAAATGAGTTCCCCGCGATTTTGCAAACATCTTATACAAATATGCTCTTTGTTACGTAACAAGACTTTTTTCAAAAATTTTTTCATCCTCCCGCGAAACTTTGTCGTAATCGAAAATTGAACCATAAACTCGCGGGGGGTGAGGCGATCAATATTTCAGCGCGTCCCGAAAAGCTACGGCCGAGAGAGATAGAATTTACGGCAGCGCCGACCGATTTAGAACTCGAGAGAGAGAGAGAGAGAGAGAGAGAGAGCTACAACTGGAGCCGCCGTCGCGCGACGCGGCGGCGACGCGACGGGCGTATTATATCGCGGCCGAGGCGTAAAAGCTACTTACCGGCGCGTCGGCCGACTGGAGCCAAGCCGGCAATCAAGCGACATTAACACTTTAACCCACACGCACAAGCGTGCACACAGACAGAGCCGAGTCGACTCGTTTCGAGCCGAGTTTTAACGGGGCGATAAAGAAAGCGGAGGAGCTTTTTCGTGGTGTGCGCGCGCGCGCGCCTTGAAATCCTCGCTTTATGAAGGGGATTAATAGGTGGATCGCGGTAACCGTCTCGGGACCTGGAATTTACGGGTGTACGACTGGATTGATGCGTTTTTTTTTTCGGGTGGACGGACTTGCGGTGGGAAGCTGGGTTTTTTGCAGATTTTAGATTTATTCTACGATTGACTATTTAATTTTGATTAACGTAACGTAGTCTTCTATTGGCATAAAATTCAGTTCCAATACTGCGAAGATAAATTTTGTATTTTAAAAAAGAATTTTTTTTACGAAATAAGTTATATAGTATTCTGTTAGATGCACGATTTATTATTGTTTATTGATTTGTTAATTAATTCAGAGTGCATTTAATATTAAGATTTATGTGAAGACACAAACATCATTAATATTTTATTTCAAAATGGTCTTTCAAAACCAGCCAGATAAATAGCAGATTTTATATTTTTAGCAAAATAACGATCTATTAATTTTCAGGATACACGATATAAATTTTGCCAAGAAAATTATTATTCCGCAAAATTGAAAAAGCCCTCTAAGAAGCAATAAATAAACTCTCTTTATCGCCCGACCACAATATCACTCGAGCATTTTACAAGCCGCGCGCCATTCCGATTCTCCTCGCGAATTTACACGGACGTATATCTGGTGGGCGCGCGCAGCTTCCTCCTCTCTGTCCGACCGCCCACTAATCAAGCCCCGAAAATATGCAGCCCCGAAAGTCAAAAACATTCCGGAGCCTTAAAGCCTCTCCGGAAAGACGAGCCAAGATAAAGCCTAGATCCTCTCTCTCTCGCGAGAAGGCAGTAAAGCGAGCTGCCGGCTCGGTAATACGCCCGCATTAAGACGGCCCGTGTTACGCTAAAAGCCCCCCCTCCTCGTCCCTTACTGTTTTACGAGCCCTCGAAATCGTTGCTCTCCTTTACGAGGGCCCACGCTATCGCCGACTGCGTTTTTACCGGGGCAAATGCAGTCGGGCGGAGGCGGAGGCCACCGCGGGGAGAAAAAAACGCCGGCGACAGGAATGCGTGGCTGCGGGATATATGGGGAAGTGCATTGGCGTTGGAAAATTACAGTTTCTCTCGTAATAAGGAAAAATTTGTAGTTTTATTCTTAAAGGAACGCGTGCACTGAGAGAAAAGTTTAGTAAAAATTACCATACTGCCTACGCTGTTAAAAATTGTTCATTAAATTTAATGAAAATGTACGTGAAGCTTTATTCACGCACGCGCAGAAAGCGTTAATAATGCAAATATTGATGAAGTTTCATTTTTTGTTCCTGAAATGTCAAGTGCATATTTTGCATTAAATATAATTTTGAAAGAAATGAAAATAAAATTATGGTAGATTTGCATGAAATCTAACGTATTATTGAGAAAGATTGACATTAATGCAAAATCCATGTTCAAAAAACTTAAATTTAAAAGTAAATTTAATGTTATTTTTAACAGTGTAGTAAGGCCACCGCAGACTGCAAAAAAAAAAAATTACTATACTTTACAGAAAAATTTATCAGACAGTATAGTAAAATTTCTTATAGGGAAGTTTACTGAAAATATAGGAAAATTTACCAACCAGTATAGTAAAATTTCTTACAAAGCATATTAATTTTTTTTGGTTTTGACAGTCTGTGGTCGCTAAAGCCATACTATCTAGTAAACTAGACAGAATGGTAATTTTTACAAGATAATTTGTAATTTTTTTTTATACTTCTTCTCTCAGTGTGGCCAATTTATTAATCTTTATGTAAGAGGATTCAAAAGTTTCGTGAATTCGAACAAATTTTCCTCTAAAAGGCATTGACACTTTTGATCAGAATATAGTCGAGCACTACATGCACGAAACGCATCAATCAATATCAACTTTAACATCTCCAGAAATCCTCGCCATTCATCAACAACGACAGAACCGTCAAAAAATAATCCCCAAACAAACCCATTAGAATCGTTTCGCAGTCATTAGCAGGGGGGAGGTCAGTTACCTTTTTACCGGACGCAGCGCGAGAAACAATCAGCGTACAGTTTTGCGCGCCTCGCAGCGCGTTGGATATTCATTTATGCTTTTAGGCCAGGCGCGATCGCCGCTCCGGAATATTATGCTCGGCATTTTTTTTCCTTGCGCCCGGTTTTTATGGACAATATACATCCGAGAGGCGTCGAGTTGTTTTAACTGTTCTCGGTTATTTTTTTTAAAAGCCTCTTAAAATTGCCATTCCGAGTTTCAAAGAGGCTCTTTTTCTTTTCTAGAGCCTTTCAGTATTATCGTCTGAAGTTCAAAATGCGAGGGTTCCTCGGTGTGCTGGAGGGGGATATTTTTTTTGTTCTGCAACCAAGAACTGCGCAAAAGAATTAATAAAGACGTGATTTATATACTTTTAGAGGCAATGTTTAAAGTACTATTTATCAAACTCGAGTTTAATTGCGCTCAATGCGAGCGATTCTCCTTCCGCGCCGCCGCCTCCGACACTCCTTTGTGCAAAAGTATGATTTATTTAAGATTTGCCGAGTGAATCAAGCCAAGCAACAATTCCCTTTGTTTCGAAAAGCGAGATAAACAAGCCGAGTCTCTCACGTGAATCCTCCAACGAGTTCGCAATAAAAGCAAACACCCGACCGAGCGATTTTCTTATTAGCAGATTTCCACTCGAGCGGCCGGCGGGCCCGCAATGATTCTGGACGCGCCAACGGCGGAGAAGAGCAGCAGGCGACGGGAAAAAAGGGAAATAAGATAGGAGAGAGCGCCGTTCCCCCCTTGTCGAGTGTCGCTAATAACGCCGCGCTTCTCGAAAAGAAGAGCTTTCGTCGCCGATGGATTGGCTGGATGCTCGAGGTTAAAAGTACCGTTGTCTGCGCAGCGAGGGACTGCATTCTTTCGAATTATTGAATTGCTAATTCGGACAATTGTCCGGGGACGAGGTCGGACGTACCTTTTTGGCCGGATATTTAGCATTTGACTGAGCGGATATTTATTTGCTAACATTGCGTAGAATTTTGTTGGAGCAACTGTTGTTTCAGGAAACTGAAAACAAATTCCTGCCTGTTTAACCAAACACTCCCAATTTCAGTCCACTCGTTAGGGAAACTTAATCGTGACGGACAGCAGAAAGCCCCGAATCAAAGTAAAACTGATCGTTTCAACGAACTCCGCCGAAAGAGGCTCCCGTCAAAAATTACACGAGTCACACGCGCAATTAAACGAATATTCAACGCGAGCGCTCCTCCCGCGCCTCGTCCCGCCGTCAACGGGCGAGGCTCTCTCGTTTCCAATTACCGCAGTCCAACCCGGGCGTCCCGGCCGCGACCCCCGGAAAGCGATCCGGAATTCCGAGGGGGCCATCATCCTTTGAAGAATCCGCAGGAAAGGGCGCTTAATAACCCGGTGAAAAGCGGCGGCGGCGGCGGCGGCGGTCTCCCCTTTCGGTCAATTGCCGAGAGAAACGGGCGCGTGGCCCTCATGGCGCTCGAGCAATTATCACTCTCTTACGTCGAGCCGAGAGAGAGAGAGAGGGAGAGTGGAGATGTGCCGCACGCGGGCTGCTGTCGTCGTTAGCGCTCTTGGGAACGCTCGGCTTTCCGGCGAATTGTCGTCGTCGTCGTCGTCGGTGTCGGCGTGTGGGTCGGATGCTTTGTGGGAAGCTGCGGATTTGCATGCGCTCATGAGGGTTGCCGGCGAGTACATAATGAGCGGACTGCCGGGAAATTCGTGAGAAAAGTCGGGCTGCGCTTCGGTGCTGCGGCGGGGATGAGGAGATTGGCTGGTGGGGGTTTACGAACAATTGTTTGCACTGTAAAAGGATGAGGATTGTTAACTCACGAAAGTGTTAAGCAGATAGTAATAACACTGAAGGACTGATGAAGCTTTCATTAACTATCTTCAACTTTTAACTTGATTTGCAGGTTTTATACATTACCACACTGAGAAAAAAAATTTTTTGAAATCAAAGAAAGCTTCATTGCGGGCAATATTTTTTTGATTCAAAGAAAATATTCTTTAATTCAAAGAAACCCCTTTTTAATGGAAAGAAATTTTCTTTTTTTAAATACAATTTTCTTTTTTTAAAGAAACTTCCCATTAAAAAGGGATTTCTTTGAATCAAAAAATGATTTCAAGAAATTTTTTTCTGACATTTTACAAACCATAATATATAGTTTCAAGTATAAAATTTTTAATAATCAATTTCAAATATAGTTCAATATAGGTAACTACAATTGAAATAATTATAGCTAACTGCAATTCATACTCAATTAAATCAGTGATGCCTGATCTATCAGTTTATAAATAAAAAGCGGAACGGTTTCATTAAGAAATTAAGTCTATAAATTTTAACATAGCAATAATACAACGTTTTAAATTAAGCTTTAAAAATGTAGTTTACAAGTATCTTAAAACTACAGTCCAATCCACTCTAAAGTGCACATCATGTCCAGAAGGTTATTATTGCAGCACCGTGCATAAAAAAAAGCTCCAACTTAAAATCGAAATTCCCAGAACCTCAACTTATTTTAAACGTCAAATTGATTATTTTATTCATATTATTTTAAAAGACAAATTATAAAAGTTATTATCCTAAACATTATATCGATTTTTTCGTATGGTATTAGTTGTTACGGCACTTACAGTTAGTACTTCTTCGAATCGCATAAAGAAATCATGTATTAAATAGAAGCTCTTAGATTTATATTTACAAATTTTTTTGAATGAATTTAACCGTAAAAATAACCATAGCAATATTTTTTATTTTAAAAATCTTAATAAACAGTGGTAAAGCGAATCCTCTAAACAAGTCTAATGAATCAACGGAACTAGATGCAATATCTTATAGAATGACGGTATAGTAAATTTTTATTTTTCTTTATTTAAACAAAATTTTTATATGTTATTCTTTATATTTAGATGAACATTGTGGAACTGTGTTTTGAAGGAAGCACTGTTATTTTTGGTGACCAGAGAGAAGATAACACAGATATTTTAAGTATTTTAACAATTTCGTAAAATCGTTTTAT
>UCOM01001729.1:0-35878 GCA_900474385.1 Ormyrus pomaceus
TCGAGCGTTAGGTCGAACTGACGCGGCTTCCTTCATATTTTAACATTAGAAAACATATCCCAAAGTTACAGGAAAATCCATTACCCATATGTCGTATACTCTCCTTGTCAGTGTGGGGGATAGTCTTCGTTGGCACCGGCGTTACATCTAATTACGCTCGTTTAAATAAATTTTCAGCAAAATGGCGGTCAGTTTTACCAAATAACATAAAAAAAGAAGACGACGAATCGAAAATACTTGATGATATCAAAAATGAATCTTGGTCACTGCGCTGTAAGCACTGCTACCCTTCTTGCAGCGACGTACGGTATTACCTTCAAAGTTCGAGTCTTGCGTTAAAAACAAATAGCCGACACACATTTCTGTAAGGATTTAATCTTCAACTTGAATTTATTGTAATTAATAAGCTTTGAAAGTTTTTAGAAGAAAATCACACAATTTTTTGCAATGTTAAATAGGAATCAAACTTTTCTTTCAGTAATGACACGGAGATCGTGAATCAAAGTTTGGTACATGTTTTTTTTTCGAATTACAGAACGATGCGACTCAAACAAGATATAACGTACCATTGGTATGAATTACTAAGTAAGTTTTGTTTGTTCCTTTTATTATTTATTTGATTTTTATTAATGAATTAATTACCATTGTATGATAACTTCTACTTTGTAGGTAACATCGGTGGCTTATGTGGTCTTTTTATGGGATTTAGTCTTCTTAGCGCAGTCGAATTTATTTATTTCTGTTTACTTTCCATTGTAACATTATGGTTTAATATTAATGGAAAATCAACGATCGAAGTTAGTACTAATATAACAGCTGATAATGATGGTCCCTTTTACTGGTCCGAATTAATGCCGCGTGGTAGAGTTAATCGTGAGAAAAACACTTACTCGAGGAGGCCAGTACTTCAAAACTAAATTAATTTTTATTTACTCTATCGATTCTTATTTTGCGAAGGGAACTCCAAAAAATATTTTTTATTTCTAAATATATATAGTACACTAAAAAAAATGTTTTTACACAGTTTCAAGTTTTCTATATTTATACTTGAAAGATTTCAATAAAAATTGTATCGAATTCTAAACGTTTGCTTTATTTTCAACCAAAATCGTTCCGAGAATATACGTTTTGCAAAATAAAATGTTTTGAACGGGAATGAAAAGACGTTTAGTTTGTTTATTATTTTATACCCATATAAAAGGAATAGAAAAAGATTCACAAAGTGCGGAGTACATCAGATACAAAAATTTAAAAAAGTATAAATACAAAGTGCACAATTCATTCTATTACAAGTAAGTGATTCTAAGTAAACTGCATATCCTAAAGCAGTGTCTTACGCCTAGAATACTGATAGTTCAATTGCTTATGACGAGGGTTGCAGCGCCAGTACCCGAAAAACTTCGGCCAACAAATGCCACTGCGGCGAGTCGGCTATCAATTTGAAACCGCTCGTATCGGTCACGTCTTTCGCGTGTGCCACTATAAATCCAATGATATGCGCCTTCAGTTTATCGGCCTTATTGATATCCGCCAGCAGCAACGTCTCCACGGCGTTCTCGATATTCAAATTTTTGCAGAGCGCGTCCTCGCTCATAGTTTTCAAGCCTTCGAGCTCGTACTTCCGAGAGGCCACCAGGAGCAGATGAGCGAGCTTCGGTAGATTGTCCACCTTGCCGGCGTACATGAAGCGCAGTATCTCGCCGAACACCTCCGGATCGCCGTCGGCGATTTCGAGTTTGTGACTTTTCAAGTCCTTTATCATCTTGGCGAATACGGGACTGCGCGCGGCGAGAACGCTCTTGTGGGCTTTGAACTCTTTGCCGTGTACGAGCAGTGTTATGTCGCTGTACTTTCCGGTTTGCAGGAGCTGCTCGAAGTCGTCGGACAGTCTCTTCTCCGATATTGTCAGGTCGTGAATGATGTGGTGTATGATGTTGTTGGCGACGCTTATCACTGGACCTAAACCTGCAAATGTTCAAAATTTAATCGTATAAAATACTCGTATATAAAACGGTCTTAAAAATAAAAGCATCGATTTCGAAATTTACCTGTGCCAATTTCGCACAAAATCGTCAAATTGCCATTCGGCAAAAATCCATTAGTCTTGTCCGCAACGAATTCTCGCTTTACAAAATCCACGCATCCAGCCGCTTTACCTCTGCACAAAACTTGCTCGCATCTTCGCTCGTTGTGCTCTTCCTTCCTGTCGTTGAGGATCGAAAATTTGATGTTCACGTCGAGTTTGCTCTCGTTGCAGGAGACGAGGAACAGGAAAATCGACACGTAGTCCTTGCAGTCCTCGGTCCGCCCTTTGGGAAACAAAAGGATGCGCCACTTGTGCTCCCCCGCGGCACCCGACGCGAGAATCGGCGAATCAATCACCTCTCCGGTCTTTTTCCGGCAGACCAAAAAATTGTTTATCGTCCAAGTGAAAGTGGTGATGGATTTGATCTGTTTGACCTGGCCGTGGCTGTAATAAGGACTGTTAGTCGAGATCCCGTTGAATGAGATGACGCTCATTGTCGACGGCGTTTAAAGTCGTGTAAAATTGGATGTAATGTAGATTGATGCGCGGATTCTTTTTTTATCCTTCACATTAACCACGGTTTGAGTGTATCTTGGATAAAACTCCTGAAGCTTGAATAGAAAAAGGAATTTTGTATTTTATAATTTCACTAAAATTAAAGAAATTTTTTTAACAGCTACTTACAAACGACTAGAAAATAAATATAAATGTTGAATTGCAATTCCTGGTCTAAACGAAGAGAATATTAGGAGTTTATATTTTGCAAAGGTGCAACTTAGAGTAAGCATCATTGCCCAAAGCAAGTACACTCCAGATGCATTTGAAGCTTTAAATAGCTTTAAATTCCGAGCAAGTTTTTATTTCTTCCAGTTATTTTTAATTCGTTTTTAGCATCAAGAAGTTTCAACTTCACGCGCAGTAAATGAAGTAAATTCCAAAAGTAACTTAAATAATTTTTATAAATAAAAACGTATTAATGCTAATGCTTAACGTATGAATTGGCTGCAAAGTTGCCATTACAAATATTTGTCAAAAAATAAAGAATGTAAAATTAGCTTCAATATCAGTTTACTAAGTAATTAAATTACATGATTTATAGAAAAAATCACCATTGAATACTTTACGCACCTATTTTCTAGATGTACCTTTTTTCTTGTAAAAGCAGCAGTATTAAAAACAAATTAGTTAAGCGAAAAAACTAACCTTTTTTTTTTATAAAAAAATTAGTCTCAACTCGATGCACTTGAGTATAGTGACCGTAAGATTAGTAAAAAGCTTAAAAACGTTTGACGACGTTGCTTCAAGCTCGTAGTGCAAGACTTATCAAAGTACTGACTACTGACATAGCCGGCACGGAAGCGTTTGCTTGATCGGCCGGGCGAGACAGGCCGGCGCTCGAGTCGTCTGCTGGCTGTATTCAATAACCGTGGCGATCGAAAAGGTCGAGAACCTTTATGTCTGTTTTCGTTTAGGTATTGTACATGATGAAGGCATACGGCAGGAGTTCGATGGGTAAAAAGCACATAAAATGCTATTTTTTACGCGAATAAATGAACGTTTTTTGTGCATACAAAAATTTGAGAATGTATATAGCAAAATTTGAAACTTATTGAAATCATAAATAATTAAGTTCTTTACGTAGTTTTATTGCGAAAAATAAATTATACTTTAAAAGATTTAATTTAAAATTATGTATAAAAATCAAAAGAATAACTAATGGATATTAAAGAGTTGTTTCAATTTTGTTGACTGCGTGTTAGATTTTTCAAAAATATTTATTTACACAAATACATTTAATAAAATGCCTATTTTAACTTAATCAAAAATATTGTAAGTTTCATACAGCTTTATATTGCTGAAGGTTGTAATGATACATGAACAGAGATTTTATAGAAAATATTACTTTCAATTAATTTTGATACAACCACTCTAGCAGTACGAATATGATAGCATTAAAAATCCTAAAAATTATTCAAGATTTTTTACACTCGCATACGATATTTTACGATACTGTTTTACAAAGAAGTATGTAATTCGAAATATTTGAATATTTACATTGAAATTAATATAAAATAACAAGATTATATAAATGATCTGCTAAGTTGAAACCCATTGACTGCAACGTATTCATAAAATAACAATTTTTAAAACAACTAAATTAAGACCAACAGTATTTGCAGAAAATACCTCGCCATATTTCTTTTTCAGTAAAATATTAGCTCTTTGCATACTGCTAAATTAATTAAAGTAATATTTTCGAATGTACATTTTCGCACGTTGTTTATGCGTTTAATAAATAAATGAGGCAGATGTTACATAAATTATTGTTTAGTACTTTCTGACAATTTAGTACATTTTTTTGTAATTACTAAGAACTAAGAGTAAGGATTTGTCTAACTTTCAAAAGTTAAGATGTAACGACGCATACGAAAATTATAAAAACTTAATTTTTCGTCCATCTTTTTATACAAAATGTTCTTAAACGCACTTTTTCAAAAGTTATGAAATATATTTTTGACACCGGAAGCTCTTGAACGATCAAATTTAATTAGACTTCTTTATACTTAATGTTTTTTGGCAATCAAGTTGCGCTTCAACCGGCGGCGCAGAAATAAATATGATAAACGTACCAAAAGTATTAATTAAAAATCATAAAGAAGTCTCCTTTTTATCAAAAACATAATAAAATCCAAAAAACTCTCTTAGCACTACATTTTTTATCCTGAACAAGAACACTTTTTCTTATTACTACATGAAGAAATGAGAAAATTATCGCAATGAAGACCTACAACTACCATAATTAGGATGATTCACAATTTCGAAAAAAGATCCTGTCAATACGAATGTATAAAAGAAAGTGATTAATTGACTTTAACAAATTCAGTCACTTCTTGCTAAGACGTGTAAATCCTAAATATGGCAACTTCGGTACCTACTTATTTAACGTATTGAACTATCTAAAAAATATAAAGAATAAAATGTTCATTGCCGAATCTTAAATTTAAAAAAGTGGTCGGTCCTAAATTTACGGACTTTCACATGTTTACAAGTTCCAAAGTAACCAGATCAAGTAAAATGTTATTTACGCCAAAATGTTTTTCTATTCTTTTTTATTTATCGTTGACCGTTTGATAAATATAATTAAAACTATCAAATGTCGAGTAGTCGATATTAAATGTGATATTAATATTATGATTACTTTCTAAATTATTCAATATTTGATATTAATAGTGTCGTAAACTATATTTACAACTGAACAACAACTCTTGCTCGTTTCTGACAACTGCTCTTAATTCTCAAGACCAACATAATAAACGGAAACGTAACGAAGAATCTTCAAATAGATTGAACTATTGAAGAAAGTCCTTTTAGTACTATGACTATACTAGTGTTATGTTTCACTACTTTTATTAAACATATTTACTTAAAAGGACTTAACTTATACACAATTTAACCAATTCAAAAAATCAATTATGCGTTATCTTTGATTTAATATTTCCTAAATTCAGTATAATAATGAAAGAATAGGCACGCGAAATTTTAGTAAACTAAATTTTTAACGAAGGAATTTATTAACTCGAATAAATAAGTCACAGTTGCTGATGTAAGTCAAAAACTGAAGCTTAACAACTTATAAAATCTTCCTAAATTTGTTTTTGTTATTTTCTTTATTCTTACGCATAGTTTTTTTACAACTTAAAACTAGATAAATTATTCTTATAACAAAATATTATAAAAATAATTTAGATTTAAATTATTATAAAGCTGTAAATTATAAAGTCTTATATAAATCGCTCGCATGCCTATCCTAAATAGATCGAGGCACCATTCATTACCATGAAAAAGAAACTTCACATATATTAATTATAATTTGTTAATATTGAAATTGTACAAAAGGAACTAACAGGTAATATAGTCTTAAAATTGTAAAATGTCTTTATTCTGCAAATAGATTATTTAAAAAAGTGCTTATTTGTCTTGATTGCTTTTTCATAGTTTAATGCAACTAGTTATTTTTCGACACTGCGGGCGCAAAATTCGATTTTCCATGTCTGCTACCGCATGGATGAATTTACCGCCCTCGGGCGGGAATTATTATTTTTCGCCCGCAACGCAGGCATGGAAAATTGAATTTTGCGCCAGCAGTGTCGAAAAATAGAATGTACACCACGGGCGAGAATGTGCTGTTTTGCGCCCTTGGTACACAATGTACTATTCTTCATTATTTACAAATTAAATAGACTTTTTACTTTGCGATATATGACTATATATACTGTGAGTCACTTTCATAAAAAGATTAATAATTACTTTAGAAGTATCAATTTCAAAGGTAGAAAATTGCTGCCTGAAATATTTCCCAGATATACATCGCTGCATTGGAGAACAGTAAGAAAAGGATACAGAATGTTTTCTCCCAATAAGAAAAAGTTACCACTTCTCAACATTCTTCTGTGCTGACATACGACACTTAAAAGCTACCGATGTGTGTTTTATGTGTGTGCTTCACACTGTACATGTGAATCTTTAATTGCTCAAACTATGCGTTTCCATTGTAAAAACTTTTTCGTACATTAAAATTTCATATTGAAATTTAAAAATCCATGTACTTTTGCTAAATACATTTGTTTACAAAGAATTAAACTAGTTTTTGCAATTATAGACTCTTTTATTGCTCCGTTAATAATTTTTAACGGAACTTTAGATACTTAAATCGAGCAATTGTTCGATTTACAAAAAACCATTAACTACGTTTGCGTTTGTATAAGGCTAGCCGTATGCGTTTGTATAATCTGCAAAAAGACAAATCGTTTTACATTAAGTTTTACGAATTCTACGCAGTTACAATAAAAACAAAGTTTTAACTTTTATTTTATCAAACGCTAGTTTTTATAAAATGTATACAACATTTTCGTATTCTCAATGAATCACGACCGCCTTTTTACCTACCTAGAAGAAATCCGAGCGAAGAATCGATTTTTTTTACAAAGTACAGATCTTTCGAGTTCTTTTTAGTGCGGTTATAGAAATGGAATGAACTTTTGGTTCAGTACTCGACAAATTCATACTTCTTTTTAAAAAAATCTCATTGTTCACATCGGTTCTTCTTTTTATTATTGTAAATCAGAGACTCATTATCTTATAGAATATTATTTATAACCTACTTAATGACGAAAGGAAAATATGTCCGTACATTTTTCGTTTATCATTTACATAATTACAAAGTCGCTTTACCGTGAAAATAAGTAAATATGTTTATGATGTTTATGATTCACTTTTGATGTATCAATTTAAGGACGATAAATAGAATCAAAATAGTTTGATTTTTTGTGCCTAAGATTTTTAAGAAAATTTTTCAAAGTTTGTGATAAATTTTTAACCAAATACATTGTTGATTAATTTGAAGCAATTTAAATAAACATATTTGTAAAAACGCGTGGAAAAAGCTGTAGTTTTTTATTTTACTAAAATAAAAGCTTAGCGACGCTTTTTTTTCATCTCTTCAATTCCTACAAAGATTGCACATATGACGCGAGTTATGATAAAAAAAAATGTGTTTTTAAACTTCTTATCATTCTCCTTTTAACCGGGCTATCATTGTACGTCATTTACATATTCTTATTTAATTATACTACATTGATACGTTTAAGTGTAATTATGTGTACCCATGCGTGAGTTCATGTATGATATAGGAATAAAAATATATTAACAAAAGTTTACCTAAGAATGTGCTATTAAAACGGTACTGACAATCCTTGCCTGAAAATTTTAATAGCTTATCTCTACTCAAAAGGTACACTTTGATCTTTTGAAATATTTTGACAAATTTTAATAAGTGAAAATATAAAAATTATTTAGCAATTTTGTATTAAATTATTCTTAATAGTTTAGTCGACTGGTTGGTCAACAAACTAAATATCAGTGGTTTCCATGAAGCGTAAGTGTGATAGCTATTAAATTTTTCTGTATGGAGATGTAAGGTCTTCATTTTCGACTGTCTTCCCTTTTCCAATTTTTTTTTTCTATTTGTATATTCCTATACATCATTTTTATATCGTTTCTTGGCAACAGAAGCTTGTGAAAAACATTATCGGTTCTTAAATACATTAAAATAACAATTTATTACAATCCAATAAAAGACAACAATACTTAGAACAAGCGAGAATAGCGATTTTCTTCTTTTCTTTCCTTTCTTATTTTGTTCTTGCTTTGATTTAGTTACCAAAGCTTATAAAATTGCACTCGCATTCATCGAAAAATTGTCACGTCTTTATCACACATCACGCATTGCGTAATATACAGGATGATACGAGATATAAAATAATTTAAAAATATTTTCAAATATGAAATCAGCATTTTCACACGTGATGTCACGCCTCAGTGCACAGCGACAGCCATTCTGCCGTCTTGCCATTAGCTGAATTCAAAAAAATCAACAACTGTTTTTATTTATCTTATGACTGAATTTTTATCTATTTGTTCTTTAGAAAAAAAATTATTGTACTTTAATAAATTAAAAAAGTATTTCAAAAATTTTAAATCTTACTGATTTATTAATTTAACGAAGATAATTTTTAAGAAATAAATGGTTAACCAAAAATATTTTTCTGTACATTAATTAAATTATCTTAATTTAATTTCTTATATTTGCTATGCTTAAGGTTACATATAAAAACTTTCAATTTTATTAAATTATGTAATACCTAATATACAAAATTATTAAAAATTATAATACTATAAACAAGCAAAAAGTCACAATTTCTAGATAATAATTAACTTCACATGTAAAATTATCCTCCGTAATTTTTTATACAAGGGCCAAACCTTTCCAAAATAACAGAACGACTTTTCGTTGCACTACCAAAGCGAAATCACAAAAAATAGCCGCATCGTAAATCTATCATACAAAATTCTTCTCTATGACACAACCACGTATAATATTTATTATATTATCGGCACTTTTAGTGGTATTTGAGCATATCCGAGGCGACGCCATTGCATTCCATGTCATTTTAGCAGTTTTTCAAAGAGAGGAAGAAAAGAGAAGAACAGTCACTTGTGATTCATTGTTTAAGCGATTACACTGTTAATGCGGAGAAATATATTCAAGCGTTCTTAGCAACTGCATGAAAATAACAAGTATTATTCTTTTCTTTATATTATTTAATAAAAACCCAAAAATAAAGTATATGCTTGTAGATCTTCATGCAATTTTCAGAGTAACGAACGCTTGAAGCACTTTCACGACCGATGACTAAAAAGCTACTTTATCGTAGACTTAAACACCTTTTGTTATTGTAAAATGTACACATGAAAAAATACTATATTATTAGTAGTAAACATTCTAAGATTTTTCTTACATCTTACGGTTTACAAATTAGAATTTGTATGAAAAACTTGAACATTTCGAATTTATCGAAAACCACTGGTACAAAGCTTGACAAAATTGATATTTAAGAATGTTCATTCTAAAACAACAATGCATTATTATTATAAGGTAAATTAATTAGTAATGTCCGAAGTCTACAATAACAGAAGGTGTCCAGTACCAGCTGAACGCATTTTACTGAATTCGGAGATCCGTTGAAATTTCTTTGGTAGCTTAGTCGTCCCGTCAACAGCAAAAAACCCGAGCAGCAGAACGTTAAAGTAACGCAGGAAATGCCGAAGCGACGAGCCGTCGATCGAACATGCTCTCTCTCCCTTTCTCTCACCTACGCACACAAAACGCTTTCTCTATCTTTCTTGTTGTGTTCTTCTCTTAAACGAAGATTATTAACTTTGAACAGCGGTAGCCTGAAGAAGAGATAATGTTTTGCGAGTCCCCACTCGCAGTTTGATGGACTTGCCTCGCGGCGAATCCATTGATTGTTAATTAGTTTTATTGGTAGGGAACGAAAAATAATAAGTGAGGAGCTTCGTGTAGTCGGATGCTGTTTTTTATACAAAGCTTTGCGCACTGTTACATAAAGCGCGTTCGTTTATGCGTAGGTGAGCCCATGTCAACGTCGTGGGACGCTGGCCGTTTGTGATGTCGGGCAAATTCACTGCTGATGAAGGCGGAAAGTTCAGCCTGTCGACCAGCTCGTCGCGACATTGGGGAACCTGTAATTACGAAATAAGTTAAGTATGCAATTATCCTCTTATTTTAATCTCTGATCAATATTCATGGAAAATCAAATAAATTCCTTAGGAGACGAAATAATTCGCAGAAGTTTTGTTAGATTCTTAATTATTAATGCTATTCTTATCCTAAAGTTCGTGAATAAATGAAGTTTTAAAAATGTATAAATTTGATTAAAAAAAAACAATGAGTTTTTTCCTGGAGGAAGTTAACAATAATTTTTTGACTTTTCATTAAATACAACAAATTAAAAAAGAACATACCCGAAAGAGCAATGGCTTCCCGAAATGTGTGCAACTCTGGATCTGCTTCACTACCTGGAGGAGGGGTAGAAGACACTACCATACTTGCCGTAGGACTTTGTGAAGGAGGCGAACTGCAAACCATCATGCGTGGTTTTGGAGAACTCCTGTAAAGATCAAAAGTTCATTTACATCCGAAATATAAACTTTAAAGCAAATCGTAAACATAGATAGAAAGTTTACGCTTTAATAATAAATCCAGCAGTCTGCTCTTCAAATAAGTTAATATTTAACAGACCTTCAACTTACCTTTAAATAAGGAATACCTTTAATATTCTTGGTCATTAATTTTTACGTAATCATAAAATTGTACATTAACTATAATAAAGATAAATTCTTAATCTTTGAAATATCAGCTATAATTACGACTTTAAATATTTGCATTTTATTATCATTATATGAAGAAAGTCATATGAGAAACATTAAACTAAAACAGTTCATTGCTCAAGTTATATATCTTGTAATCAAATGGAAAGTAACAAAATTCCAAACTATTTTAGTGCATTAAAATAAAAATTAAAAAAAAAACTAAATATCTTCAACATTCGGCATTATGATAATAAATATCAGAAGCTAAATTTGTTGTATCGGCTAGATTGAAGCTACTTATAATCTTAAGTGTGTCAATGAACGTAACGAAAAATAGTTGAATCATTTCCTCTTTTGGGAATGCTGCATATCTTTCCTTATCTAATCAAGAATCGAAAGAATAAAACTTCCTTCTTTTTGCACGACATAATCAATATCGTTCGTCGGGCTGTTTAAAAAAAAAAGAAAATTAATCGATTATATTTTCTACTTGCCTGTGTGAAGGTGGTCTGGGCGGTGGTGGTTTTCCAGCCAGATATGCCAGCAAGTCCTCTCTGCGGATCGTGCGTCGCTTTTTCCTTGCCCAGTTCATGATTTCTTTACTGCGTTTTTGCCTTCCTGCTTCTACTCCTAATTCGCTACACCGTCGAATACCGTTGGTCGACTCTGCGAAATAAAGTATTTGCGTAAGAAACAAGGCTTGTAAGAGGATTCATTGTCAGATTATCTTTAAGACTCAATTTTCTGTTATCTTGATTAACAATTTGGGCTTGAAATTGCTCAAAAGGTTAATTTAAAAATAATTGATGACTATCGGTTGTTGTTATTCTATAAGGTCATTGCTGTTTTCATCGCTGCATTACGCAATTAGCGCCAAGATACGGGATGCAATTTTTCAGTGCATAGTAGATTCTTATCGTCGCATCATTAATTGAAATATTTTTATGGAAAAGATGATCGGTTCGCATAAAAATAGACTTTTTTTGAAAGTGAAATAACCATTAATTTACTCCTCTAAATTGTAAAGAAGTTATTGCTTTTAAAAAACTCTAATTACAATATAATTTTTTGTAATATTATTTAAATTCACAGTTTTCTATTTTAAAATTCGCGTGCGATCAAATTCGTATATCTACGCATTACTGAGCTGTGCATCATAACTAATAAAGAAACGCGTTATTTAAATAAGATGACTAGTTTTATAAATACTTTTTTTAAACTTCCGTGCAAACTTTAATTAGACGCAAACAATATATAAAATATCAATCCTGCAAGCCACAATTATGTAAATGAAAATTTAATACGTGTGAAATAATGGCTTTTAACGATAAACGGAACTTAAGAAAAAAAAAAAAACACGAAATACATGACACCTCTCTTTAATTTCAGGTCTTACACCAGTAAGAATTCTTCCCACGCTCATTAAAATCAATAACAATTAAGAGTGCAAAACAGTCGAAACAAATGGCTCTCAAACCGTCGGTAAAAAATTGCGCTCGGTGGAAAAAAAAAAGAGCCGCGCGTCCGCGCACAAGCGCGCTTCGGCGATAACCTCTCCCAAACAGCTGACCGACTGCGAAGGTCAGCTGTTGACGCGACGCGCGCACACGCGAACGAGAGAGAACGAGAGAGCGAGAGAGAGAAAGAGAGAGGGAGCGAGGGAGAGCGCAATGGAATAAGGGGGGGAGAGACCAGCGTAGAGGCAAAGTGCTCAGGGCAAAAGGAAAAAAGGGAAGGGTGTTGGAATCTTGAAATCTCTCGGGCTGCTTGCACTACAACCGAGGTTCATTCGCTCGCGGTCCGAGTTCTGCTATCCTTTCCACCTCTTGACTATCTGTCGAGACTGGAATTTCGACGGCTGCTATACCTATCGATGATGCACTCGTGAATAAACTACGTTAACGCTTGAATGAATGAGTTTTTTTTAGGAATATAAACATTATATTGTGGCTTTACTTTTAAGTGGCTTTTTTTCGTGATTTTTTTTTTTTTTTTTTTTTTTTTTTCAAAAATTGAAGTTGAGATTAATAATAAACTGACTGCAGTTTAAATTTATTCAGGCCAAATTTTCCAAATTCTTTTAAAAAATATTTTACAGGCCTGCGGCAAAAAGAAAAAAAAAAAAGAAAAATAGAAAATCTGAAAAGGAGAACGAACCCACCGAAGGCAGGTAAGAAAAGAAAGGTCTTAGAAAACGCTTAGAATTAGGATGCGGGGCAACGGACGACGGAGACTAGGACAGGTATAAAAAGGCGCAGCGTAAAAAGAGCAGGTGATCCGCGCAGAGGAGCAGCAGTGTGTACACCCCGTTTCTCCAGCGGATGAAATCGAGCGCCAGACGCGTTCGCCGCCGCCGCACGTCTACATCCGTAACGTATACGCACCTTTGAACAAGGACGTGACTGTGCCGGCTGCCGTCTGGAAAGGTGACCAGAAGGATGTGCCCTGGGAGCGGTCTGTAAAAGATGAGAAAAATGTCAAGTTAGTATACGGTCACTCAGATCAATACCGACTGCCTGTGGTGGGGGAGGGGCAGAAGCGAGAGAGACAAAGGGAAAAGTTGCCGCTTAATGGGGGGATCGGGAAACTGAAATAGACGCGGCGCGTACCGACTGTCGGTTATAATTGTACTTTATCAGGACCCGCCGACTTATGCAACGATGCATACTCGAGCGGTCGTTGTTTAATTTGACGAGCTTTCAATTGTTCCGGATTAATCGTTTGCAATCAAGGTGGTTGCTGGTCGTTTTTTCCGTTTTGGTCGCAGGTTGCAAAGGACAGGATATCTCGAGGGGCTCCTTTTGACGAAAGACTTTGTTGTTTCGTTATGTAATGCTTTCGGAGTAGATTCCCGTGATTACTTTCAGCTCTCGGTGGATTAATCGTTTCGAACGTATTAATTTTCGATAAAGCGTTGCACATCGACTGTACTCTGGAATTCCTTGAATTCCTTGAACTTCATCAAAAATCTTCGAATGAATTGTGAATAATTATAATATATACTCAAAAAATAATTTTTAAGCTCAAAAGTGATTATATTTTATTTATTTCGACACGTCCTGGCGTGCATATCGATATTCTCATTTTACCTGCATTAGAAACATTAATTTTTTTATGCAAGATAAACATCGCCTTGCGTAATCACTCGGCAAAAACTGAAATACGTTCAATTAAACAAAAATGGTTTTGGCAGTGTCGGTAAACCTAATAATAAACAAATTCGCGCGGACAGCTTCTAATACAACAAGCCGTCCGACACCCAAACAGCCTGCTAACGAAGAAAATTCGATTCCAAAAATAAATACCAACCAACCATCGAACCTCTCTGTCGATTCGAACCGCGAAAGCTCAACGCCATCTCGTACGAAAAAAAAAAAACAAATATATCAACAAGGGAAGCGGAGGAGGAAAGCCCGATCAATCGACTTTCCACCTCTCGTTTTCCGCGAATCGCTCGAAATTCTTCCTTAGCCGGCGCTTAAAGTATGCGTGTAGGTATAACCCCGCGAGAAAATGGATGTCGAGCGGAATGGCAACAAGCGAGAGAGGAGGCGCGCTCGCGGATGAGAGAGAGACGCCGTGGGTGACGCAGTCCCGACCAGAGAGCAGATAAAGAAAGCAAACAACAATGCACGTCGAGGACAGCGCGCGCGAGAGAGAGAGAGAGCGATCGAGACGAGATGAGCCCGAGGCGATCGAATGAGAGGGAAGGAGGGCATTTTGTTTAATCTCAGCTGCAGTCGGGAGAGAGAGAGAGATGAGAGAGGAGGGACTTTTTTCGACGGAGAGATTGAGAAAACGATGGGTGACGAGAATTGTCGATGTTTCCGAAAAAAGATTTCATTATTTCAGAGAGCGGCGGAGGGGGGGTTTCGGTCTTTGTCTTTTGACTTTGGAATTTAATTTTTCGATATCATCGATGAACGGCAGAGAGAAAGATTATTTATTTTTAGATTGGGTTTCATTAAATTTAAGTTTGATAACTGAATTATTTACATTACGTTGTAATTGCTCTTTAAAAAGGAAAACATTAAAAATGAGTCAATTTTTCAGTCTCAGCATAATATTTTGCGTATTACTGCGCATCTCCCGAGTTAATTGCAGGAATAAAATTTCAAATGAACTGTGAATTTTTTTTTTTTTTAATTTTGTAGTAAAAACTTTTACGTATCTGGAAGAAATTAGAAGGTTCACATTTTCTCTTAGGCAGACCGCCTTCGCTTTGTTCTATTACATTTCCTTTTTTTCTTCTTACTCATCAAGCAACGGTTGACTTTATATGCAACACTTTACGACAGAGGCAGACAGAATGGAAAATTGTATTAGATAATTTAAAATGCTTAATATACCTCGTTGAGCAATACGTACTTGTTTATACTAAGTAAATTATTTAAAGAAATGGCATTAAAACTATTAAAATGGCTACTGTTTTTTAAACAATGATATTAAAGATTCCCTACGTATTAACGTAAAAGAAATTAAAAGAACGGCAACCAGAAATAAAAAGATATTTTTAGTCTTTTGTATTTAGAACGCCATTTTTGATCGACCATGTTTTATTTCGAAATCCAGCGAGAATATTTTTGAAATACGCTTAATTTATGCCTAAACGATATGCACGTACGAAAGATAAAAGTTTAGAATTTTCTAATATACATAAATATTTAAAATTAAAAATTATTTCGAAAAATTTTCAAATTTTAAATATATTTAAGAAATATTTTACGTTTTAAGATGCACAGAAGATATATTGTATATTTTTTAAAAGCTTTCTAATATTATTTTTATAAGACCAGTAGCCGTATATAGTAGATAAAAACTAGCAGGGTCGACGACATGTTGTATCTAAGGCATCTAAAGTTATTATTTAATAAAGGATAAACGGAAAAGTTTTATTTCTAGACATTCGGGAGAATCGGCGAAACGCGGTAAGTATATATGTATACCATACTGCGAGTTTTGACCTGCACAGCACACTTTCGATAGATTTGCTGAGATGTGTAACTAATTAATCATCTGAACGTAATGTACATTCCGTTTTTGCTTATGAAAAAGGTTTAACAAGAATCGTAATTCAACAAAGTAGTAACGTGTAATAAAATGTTGAACATGAATGTTGAACATTAATATATTAATATAACATATTAATATAATAAAGTAATAGAATATAAGAATGTAATATACTAATTACTGAATTAATATAGTAATATTAGGAGAACTTAGCAGTACGCTGCTAAGTTGAGTGTAATAGATCAATAAAATTTTAAGGCTTAGATAATACATTGATTCTCTATTTATAGAAAACAATGAGGTTTAATCCTACAACCTTACGACTTTTAGTCAACATATGCAATCCTCAAAATTAAAAGAAAAATTATTTAGTTTCTTTACGAATATTTAAAATTCGAAAGAAGCATAGACTGGAAAATAATAATACATCATCTACCAAGTGCGCAAAATAGGCGATACCCACACGAGTCCAGTTTGTCGCCGGAGCGTAGTGAAGGTGAAAAAAAAAAGCAAGTCTGGGAAACACCCATGCGCACGCATTGCGCACACTATATTTTTCTAAACGTGTGCACAAAACTCAATATTACACGTCTGTATAATGTACGCAAAGTGTTTATTTCCCACATTTTTTTTAACTCTGTGCGTAAAATGTTTACTTTGCACACTCAGTGTCTGAATTTAGAAAAAAGATCATTGCGTTACTTAACGTATCACCGGAGCCCGTACACGCCCAAAAACAAATGCTATGAGTTGGTGAATTTGCTTACATGTGCGTGTTCTTGTAGTAAGAAATGCTAGGTCGTTCACGATAATTTTCTATTTATTTTCAATTTCTATTTCTGTTCAACTATTTTAAATATTTGTTAAAAAATATTTATAAATTAAATAATTTCTTTTTTTTTTAATTTTGAGAATTGCAGATGTTGATTACAAGTTGTAAAGATCTGTGATTAAACCTCATTGTTTTCTATAAATAGAATCAATGTGTTATCTAAACCTTAAAATTTTATTGATCTATTACACACAACTTGATGTTATATGTGAATATGTAGAATATCTAGTAAATATTCGATAAAACAGATTAACAAAATAAAATTTTTCTTTTTTAAAGCGAAAACAAGGAATGAGCATACAATAGAGAATAAATGCAAGAAACTGCAACATTTAAGACTTTTTGATTTTAATTTTTTCTGCGATAATCATGTAGCACAATATAAAGCATGAGTTCTAAACTCAGAACTTATCTAATAAAGTTTCTAACTGTAAACTGAAAGCAAATGTTTAAGCGTATTGTATGAACGTACAAATAAATGTATTTGGTCGGATCAAGAAAAGATCAAAGTAGAATAATTTACGCAAAGCAAAAACTAAAATAAGTCAATATTATTGTTGTTGGTTCATCTTAAATATGATTGCAATAACACAAAAAAATCATTAAATGTCTAAGCAGGAAAATTTGATAACTGTAAATAAGTAGATGTTGAAAATATTACAAGCTAAACATAAAAATTTGTTAATAAAGAAATGTGTCATATGCTAAGATAGTAAGAATCTTCTTCCTTATTTTTTAAAAGAAAATTATGATATTACAATTTAATGCTTATGTTGAAAGAATAAAAGTCCCCAAAGAAGAAAACTCTCTTCCTCTTTCTTCGAGGTTAGGTTTCCTCCACACACTCTATGCAAATATCAGTCAGCACGCACAGAGTTAGATTATGAAATATTTAAATATGAAAGAGGAAACCTCTTCGAGGTTAAATTTTCTCCTCATACTTTTATACGAACACCAACAAATGTAGACACTGAATTAGATAAGTTTATGAAACTTTTATAAATTAAAACAGGCTTTGATAATGTGCAAATAATTTGATATAAAACTTTTCTTACTATTACTTTGCAATAAATATTATTTATAGACTTATTAAGACAATCTTATTTTCACATATGGCACAAATTATATTTTGTGTTTAAAGAATGTATTATCTTTTCTATGTAGCATTATTTAATATAAAGAATAAATTTTGTAATACAATTGAAATATTTCCTTAGAAATATTAACATTAACTAATTCAACTGCTCAAAGTATTAAAGCATTAATTAAAAAAAGTAGATAATTCTTATTTATTTTCAACAAGTTAAAAATAATTACATGTGTGAACTGCTTTTTAAAAATAATGTTAACCTAACCTAACATGAGGACCAACAAAAAAGTATATGCACAAATTAGGAATTATCAATGCCACTGGCATAACCATATTTAAAAGCAAAAAATATTTATTAAACTTAAATATCTAATTATCTTAAAATGCAAATAAATTTAAGAAACATTTAAAACCCATATCTACGTTCGTAACTGGTAAATTTTTAAATAATTTTAAGAAATAATAATAATTTCATGATTTAAAATTGTCATTCTATTCTTATTGGCAAATATTAATGAAAAGTTATATTTTACTTTTGAGTCAATAAAAAAGGCAAGATCAAACACTACATTATAACCCAACCTAATGTGACTAGCCAAGTCTTCCTTAAGTAATGCAACTAGAATTCTATCTTCAAAGCACATAAAATATTGATATCAGCACACCCTAATTTTTCTAAATTACGAATTTCATCCTCATTAAACGAAGAAGCGAAATTCTCAACTAAAACTAAATTAAAAAAGGTTAAATTGAAGATTGATGATCAAACCACACTTGTTCAGACTCCACTATCAGTGGATTACAACACATTTCAGGCACAAAAGCAGAGTCATTATCTGTGCAAAACGAACTCTGAGAGGTTGCAATATAGAAGGTCAAAAGAAAGGCTACAAGGAGGAGTAAAAACAAGAGCATAAAGACTCGCCTTTGTAAAGCTGGGCGATGGCGGTGGCGGTCGTCTGAAAACTCGACCATATCTGCTGTGAGTAGAGTTCCCTCTCGTTGTGCAGCTGTCCCTCGTAGTCTGGCTCAGTCTCGATGGCCTCGACGCACTGTTGCTCCCAGTTTGAGTACCAGAAGTCCATAATTGAATCCTCATCGCTCCTGTCCTCGCTCATGGCTCCTTGTCTAAGCTCAGCTCGCCGACGAGAAAGCCCCGAGAGTGCAACACACGCGCGCGCGCTCCTCGCGTAGTAACGTACACAGCGTCCGTCTCTTTCTCTCCGCTCGTGCTTTTCCCCCCTCAAGCCGAGGACGAGAAAATAAAAGCCGAGCGACCGTCGTCGTCTTCGCTGCCGTCGTCGTCGTTGATGAATTCACCACCACTCGGGGGATACTTCTTCGCCACCTTCCTCCAGGCGCCCACGACGACGGCACAGGGCACCACACGACACTACTAACCAGCGACTGCGAAAACTGCTGCTACTGCTGCTGCTGCTGCTCTCTGCACTAATACTACTGTTGCTTCTGCGACGTTACACGTATACATACGCACGTGTACAGCACTACCTATACTATTCTTGGATATATATACATATATATAGATTCGCAGTTGATACTTGAGCAAGAGAGACGGAAGAACCTCACGTACAGTGCTGCTGTTGTGCCTTTGTGTGCGTCCGAGTCGAGTTGAGGTTGGGTTTATATCACAGCGCGGAGAAAGGGAGAGGGACGTGCATTCATCAGCACGGGGTTGAGGGAGAGAAAGTGAGGTTAGGGGTTGATGTTCGTTCTTTTTGTTTCCTTTAGATCCTGAAAATTGCTTACTCGCTGTTCTCTTGCGACTTCAGGAATAATGATTCGAGCTAGTAGAAAAGGTAGATTAGAGCAGAGCTGCGGCCATTTTACATACTTGGCATCGCATTAGTTGCTCGATAAAGGCGCTCATTGCTCAGCATTTAGCACGGACCGAAAAATAACTCGGAAGAGAAGGAAGTAGATTCGAATCTGTCAAACTTTCTTTTGCTTTCTTTTTCTTAGAAAATATCACTAAAGTGGTCGGTCACTACGTTCTACGGTCCTTTCCTCCCTAATGGGATTCTCCGCAGGTCTTTTCTGCTCTCTTCACGAATGTACACAAAGACACGACTGCTGCTAGCGCTCGCTCTCTCGCATAACCTCTGGTTAATAGTTCTGTCTGTATTGAAGCGCGCGCGAGTTCTGCCCGCTTTTTATACTCCGCAAGTGATCGTAGCTCGACTGTTCCCCCACTCTCCTCTCTGGGCTCTATGTAAACTTGGCCGATGACGAATCTTGACTGTAGCTTAACAAAAGGTCTGTACAGTTGCGCCTTGACTATTTTAAGCGAGACTCGACCGATAATACTAGCAATATTTTTTTCTCGTTTGTTGATTAATACATTTGCGAGAGATAAAAAAATTAGAAAAGTTTTTCGTCAATGATTTTGACACGTACGCGCGCATTCCTAGGCGCTGCTGGTAACGCGGATGAAATAGGAAACTCAGGGAAACGGTTACGGGACGAGCAGAATGAGAAACTGACTGTCATTTTAATTGTTTATTTGGTTGATTTTTGTTTCAGAAATTCAGCGTGGAGTGTATTGTACAGTAAAGACCCAGTAGAATTATAATTCTTGAGGAAAGGTAGTAAAAGAAACGATTGAAACGAGAAACGATCGACAAACGTCACAGTCTCGCAGAGACGAAGAAAGCACGTGTATTGCACGCTATGACATGTTGTGGCGCACATTTCTACTATTTTTATATTTTTTAAATTTAATTAATTAATGTAAAATAATGATTAAAAACTTATTTTTGACTAATTATTGGAATACGTTTACTAAAAATAATCTTGTAAATAAAAACCAAAGTAAATCCATCGCGGTTTAATTGAAAATTCAACCAGAAATTCATAAAGAAATCTCAAACTACCACGAAATTATATACAGAATAATAATCAATTTGAATCCATTCATAATAAAACAAAAAATTTTTAAATACTTTCGTTACGAAATTTAGCCTTAGTACGTATTACGATCAATACGCAAAGTGATTCATAATTATTATAGTTTAGATAAATTAATTTGCTAGAAACATAAATATACTTAAAACTACCACGTTTTATGTTTACGTAAATCAAAAGAAAATTAGATACAATTTTGATTTGCACATTCTGAAATTATATTCTCAATTTAATTTTTTCAATTAACATGAAAAACTCTCTGATTAATAATAATAAATAGCCATCTACAAAATAATCTGTAATAAAATTAAATATTGCAATGTTATAAATATTGAATACGTTCCTTAATTTTTAACTAATAATCTACACCGTCATAAATTTTGCCAGATGTTATTTCAAGACACTCTATCTGTAAAATCCGAAAGATTAAAAGGAACCTTTTCCCCCAAACTATTTTTTGCAACGCCCTTTCGAAGTTTCGAACATTCACAGGTAACGCGCGAGGAAGGAACAGCTATGTAATAGAACCAGTCTATAGTTTTAATAATAACCATTTAGTAAATCAATTAAATTTCGGTAATTAATTCATCAATATTCAATAAAGCAGCGTAAACGACACAATAATATCAGTTCCAGTATGATATATCTTAAAGCCGTTAACGCCGACAAAGAACATTTTTTACATTATTCTCAGCGCCTTCATTATTATTGAAAAAAGCTGAACAGCTCTTTTTTCAAAATCTAGCTAGATCAGCAGGTATAATATAGATGATGAAAATAAAATTAGCTGGGATTTATTTAACAGTCTGTTTATTGTGTAAGTGAAAATTTATACATTAGAAACTTTGATAATGTCGACAGATTAGAATCGAAAATGATAATTGATTTCACAGATGCCAGATTTCTGACAAAATTCTCTTGAATTTCAAAATCATCCAATGTGCCCTGGCCAGTCAAGCATCAGCGGCGAGGATCGTCCGCTGCCTATTGCGAAGAGGGGAGTCCCTGTTATAAAGGGGTGCAACCTCCCCTTCGGCGGTTCATCTATTGACTGCCTTGGAGACGCCATAATTCGCGAGCTGAAGACGACAATTATTTTTATTTGTCTAACTTAATATACATAACATAATAAAAGTCCTTAGTTTCTAAATTTTTAATTTTTTATGTTTTGTATTTCTTGTCATTTTTGGAATTGCATGAATATAATAGTTTAACCGACTACTTAATTTCACATAGAATTTACGGTACACTTTCATTCCCTTCATTCAAGGCTCTTGTTTGGTACGCAGCAAGGCCCTTCATTGTTATATGGGGCTTCCCCAGCCCAGGCAGCAAAACTGTTGAAATAATGCGCATCTTGCACGCCAATACCTTGCTGCCGAAAAAGTGGGAAAATTCCAGGCAACCAGCTTTGGTCTGAAAATTTTACTGCCACTTTCGTTTCCGGGGACCTACGGAAAATTTTCAGTCTCTCGTCAGTCCGTTTTCGACAGCCAGAAAAGAAACATCAAACCAGCACATCAGATAACCAGAAACATATCAACAATATTGATATATCTATCATTTCTGCTATTTTTTTTTTATTGTACGTGCACTCTATATAAATCTCTATTCTGAATAAAACATATAATAAACAAATTCTAATAAAAACTATTTCAAATAAATTTTAAAACAGTTAAAGGAATTCATTTTAAATCTTGACATAAGTGAACATTTGGTTTAAATTCCACAATTTTAATTACTTGTATCTGTGGACTTGCAATATTGCTCTGAAATTTTGAGATTATGCTAAAAGGGTATTTAGTTATAAATAATTAATTGTGAATAAGAAACAAATGCGTGATAAAAATTATTTTATATTTATTTATGGCTACCATACAATAATGAAAAACGAATTATTAAAAATGTAACGTACATAACTATTTACAATAAAATATTATGCAATAGTTATTCAATCGTTGTGAAAAATATTTCTTTTTATATTTGAAACATATTATATTTTTTGTAGAGATTAATTAATTTTAAAATATTTATTATCTTATGTACATATTGAATGATATATCTATATGCAGCTTCTGAATAAAATTTAGCTTACCGTTTTATAAAAATTATTAACAATCATCTGATTATTACTATAAATAAACACTTCTCTTATAATATATGCGGCATTAAAAAATTACATTTATTTTGTCAATTCTAATTTTGTATATAATATTAAAAATTTATTACTTCAAACATCTATTCGGCACTTTTTTGTTTTCGTCGAATTGAAGTATCAACAATTATCGATTAAGTACTTCAGGAATGTTTAAGAATATTTAATCGTTGAATGCAATTGCGTTTTGCGTATAATTAACTAAATATTTATATCGTACAAAGCACATTATTGCACGAGTCTCTAATGACTTTTCTGATTAAGACTTTTTGCTTAATATACAAATACATGTCTCAATCTATAATATTTACATTGGCGTAGATTACAAGGCACTTTTTCGTTCATTTGTAGGTTATATCATTATTAGACAAATTTTTCTCTATAACAATCTTTAAAATCTTTATTTCTAAAATTCGTTGCACTAAAAATAAAATTTTGAAGATTTTTTTTTTCAAATACGGTTTAACACCTTAGAAAAAAATTCAATAAATCATTGAGTATTTTCTAATTTTTAATATCTTATAAATCATCTTTTAATTCGGATTTGTAATCAGGAAGACAATACTTCAGGCAGAATTGGTTAATTTCTTTTTGCTAAGAAACGCCGTTGGAACCACCTGACGTTTTTTCAGGCAAGCATTTTGTTATTGTTGGTTCGATTGATTTCCAAACTTCAGCCAACTAAAAATGAAAATTATCGACTTATTATGAAATTCTTTAAAAATATATTCTTGAATGAAAAAATGAAATAAAATTTTACCTCTGAATGGCCACGTATTTGAACGGTGACAAGACTTTGCAAAACATTGGCCAATATTTCTAAATGTGCGTGGACTAATTGTGTTTCCATATGAAGGCAGTGAAGAGAAAACAGGTTCCTCAGTTCAACATTGGCTATCACAGATTCTTGTGCAACCATTTTATTTTCCAAATGCTCCACTGTATCAGCCTGTAATCAATTTATGCAAATCTTTTAATAACAATTACAATAAATAATAGACTTAAAACTAGATTATTTTCTTTACTATTTTCATAATATTTGACAGATTATAATAATAGTTGAAAATGATAACACTTAAAATAATCTAAACGAATTTGCAAAAAAAAAAAAAAAAATCAAAATACATTATTAATAATACTAACGTCTGTGCCACGAATGACTCCTTGCATTTGCCGCTTTTTCAAGGCTAACATCGTAGATAAGGCTCTTTGATGATCTGCACTGACTCCTCGTTCATGCCTTTCGCAGAGCGATCTGTGGGCTATCAAAAGATCCAAAAGAAGGTTCAATCTCTCGCACACGGTAGTCTCTTCTCTTACGGCCTGATGCGTCGCCCTCGAAGAGAGTAGATTAAATTCTCTGAAACGCAACACGTTAATTAACGATAAACACTTTATTTTATTGGCATGAACTCTTCTCAAACTAATGTATCGTCTTTTATATAATGTCAATTGAATAACTCTGGATATTTTAAATGTTTTTGAATTTTGTTTTGAAAACAATTTTGTTTTGTCTTCTTCGCAATTACATCGTGGAAAAACTTTAAGAATCATCTTGGAAGAAAAAACTTGATTGTCCCGTTGCTCAATGTGTTTGCACACTTATTTTGGCTCATTACTTAATTGACAAGAAGCACTGTATCATTTTTTAATAACAACAATCAACTAATTAACTTATCACACGTCTGATTTCCACATTGAAACAAGACGTAAATTAGCCTTAATTAAATTTTAATAATTCATTAAGGTCCCACAAAGAGAATCTTTAGACAAGCTTATTAACAGCTTTTTACCATTTCGCGCATACCGTATTACGCCCGATAAAAATTCCGTAAAACTCACTTGGAAATGATATGAAAGCCCCTCTTCATGTCCTGCCAAATGGTCGATCCCCCCGTGGCCCAGGAGGTCGTGGTGTGCGACTCGTTGGCGAGATTATTGAGCTGCAGGCCGAACTCCGCCATGTCGTTGGCGTAGGTGTGCGACCTGGTCGCGAGATTGTCGGCGATGGTCTTCAGCCTGGAGGTGCCCAGTAGAATGACGCGGATCTGGTCCCTGGCGCTGCCGAACTCCGTGAGCGTCTCCGGCGGCACGAGCTCCTTCGCGCGACTCGACAGCTCCGAGGTGGCGAACTCGTCGGGCACACGGCGGAACACCTCGCGTATCTTGTGCTGCGTCTCCTCGCCCGTGTAGGTGAAGAAGAACTGGACGATCGGGTCCTCGCTGACCATCGGGTGGCGGGCTATCAGGGTGAGGAAGCGCAGGAGGGAGCGCCTTCTTTCCTCCAAGAATTGCGAGTCGGCTGCAAGGGGAATCGTTGAGAATTTTTATATAAGCTGAGTAGAGGGTTGAATTTTTGGATTTGTTCGTTCTTACCTCCGACGATTTTCTTTGGCGGTAGTTTTGGTATTAACCTGTATGGGAATCTTGCTAGGAGTAGCTCGTGCAGCGATACGAAATCATTGTATCGCCTGTAGACCACAGAGTTAAACCTCTGTAAAATAGAATTTGATGATTATAAAGATGTGTAAGCTCAAAATGACCTTTTTATGGCGTATTTTGTTGCACATTTTTTACATCCATTTATGTGTTTTAAATTTTAGTTCTGTAGTTTCACATCATCTGAGTCAGACTTTATAATAATTACATTATATTGCTATAATTATTTTTCATAAAAAAAATAAAATGGAAAAAATGCGACAAAGTATTAGATGAACTCCGTAATAAGAATATTTAACGAACTCGAAATCACTTTATATATACCTAAAAACTTTAACAAAGTTCAAATTACGTTTCATCTTAAAAATAGATCCATCATCAAAACTTTTAAACTTTTTTCAAAGTACTTGACACAATCATTGGAAATAAAGTAGGAAAAAGGCCTTAATCAAACTCTGTACAAGTTAATACACTCTATCGAGCAGACTTACTTTGCTGGTCACTTGGTACTCGACGTGTTTAAGGAAAATTCCCTTTTTCTCGGGAACAAGGTTGACCTCGATCGTGTCCAAATTACAGATGTCCGTATAAGTGAGATTCAGCTTTGAGGGATTGTAGGTCCTGTGCAGACGCTGGGCTAGCAACGTGACCTCGGACAGGTCACCCAACGTCGGTATTGGCAATTCTAGATAAGTTTGTGTTTTCTTAAATAAACTTCTTTTAGGATAATTAAACGGCTATTCTACACACAACTTTTTCAATATCCTGTATTCAATTTTTTTGAAGATTAAATCAAGAATTGTTGGCAGAACTTTCACAAATCAACTTTAGAATGGAATTATATTTTGGTGTAAAAAAACATGCATTAAAAAAAAAATGTAAAAGAAATTACTTAATACAGAATTTTACTTCTTGTTGTGAATTAAGAACATCAGTAATTTTTCCTACAAATCTACTTCACAAAAATTAAATTACAAACATTAAAAAATTGAATTCAAACCTTACGTTCAATTCACGGTTCAATATCCCCTAACGAAAAAATCCCCAGCCCCATCGACAGCCACTTAACTCCAAAGTAACTTATTTCAAATCCCATTTTCCCGCAAGCGAACCGGAAACCCGACACCCCGAAAGAGCGGTGCATAAAAGTGAAGCTCCGCTCCGCGGTAGCCGCGGACATATTCCCGTCCCTTTCGGCCCGAGATTTTCCGAGATCGCGACGACTATTTCCAGCTGCAGCGGCGGCGGCGGCGGCGGCCGCGGCAACGCACAATGGCTGTTACGCAAGGTACACGTATCGGCGATGCCAACGACACGGCTTGGCCCTCGCGGCTTCTCTCCTCTTTGTGCCCCGACGTGGGATTAGACGAGTCGCGAGAAGGAGCCGACGACGGAGTCGCACACCTGTTACGCGGCTTCCGGCTTGATGCCTCGCCGCGCGGTCATTGTGTTCTCTCTTGATTCGCGAGCGCCGCCGGCGAAGTTGAACGACTTTATTTTGGTCGTTGGGGTGTTATATTTAAATCGCGATCGTGTCGTTTAGCTTTGAAGATCGGTGGTAGATTAAGTAAATGGTTTTTAATTTTAGATAAAATTTTTAAATTACTCGCGTATCGATTTCAATTTAAAGTTTTAATGGAATGTGTGAAGTCACGAGTAACCGTGAACTTTTGATATATTGAAGTTAAAATTGAAGCAATTTAATTGGATTTATGTACCTTATTTCAAAAGTGTATTAACTTTTTAATTCTTTTGATTAAAATGTGAATTTATCAAAACCTATAAAAAAACGTAAGGACGACTTGAGAACTTTTCCTTCATCCAGTCAATTACCTCTGCATAAAAAATTCTTCTCAGCTAGACTTTGACATTTACTGCTTTATTAGCTCCCACATAAAATTTTCAATTAATAAAGAGTCGCGTTTACGATGCAATTTAAGAATCCTGCGCGCGACAGAGTCGCTACTTTGAATTCCAACGTTGACAATTGTACTCTCGAGCCATAATAAAATGTAAAATTAACCGCCGGCCGATAAAGCAAACGCGAATGATCTAAGAGGCTTGTGCAATTTACCTTGAGATTCCGTATTTTCCAAGAGTTTGTCGCTCGGCTGTTTCCCCTGCTGAGCCAACGCCACGAGTGCCAATCCCTTGTAGAGTCCACTCCTGGTCAAGTAGCCTGTTTTGCTGTCCACCAAGTCCCATATCTGAAAATATATATCTATTTTAGCGAGCTGTCGAGTGCATTTGGAGAATTAAATTAGTTTGGAATTTTTTAATTAAGTTCTCAAAGAGATTTATTAATATTAACTTTTAAAATATAATCCTACTAGTTTCTTTGATATGTGAAAAATAGTTATACGCACGAATAGGTATTTGTTTTGGAATAATCGAGTGAAAAGTAATTCTTTAAATAACACTGAAAAAAATGCAATGGCACACACAATGCTTTTATAGGATTAAAATCTTCAATTAGCAAAAACTTTTAATTCTAATCTTCAATTAGCGTAAACTTTAATTAACTTTACTGAATAGCTTATTTAATGAAAGACACATTTTTTTAACTGAATTTTAGTTTCAAAAATTGCATTTATTATAATTCTTTTATTTAGAATTTATTTTCAAAAACTTAGTTACTTTTAACTTTTATTCATTATTCTTTTGTAAACAATTGCAATTGTTTTTTAATTAAAATTTAATGGACACTACTTGCATACTATACGTTATTAACAAATGAGAATATTTACTTAATGTAATCAATCATTTTAAAGCTCTTATAATAACAAGATACATGTTTCTAAAAAATTTTATTCTAGAATTTAAATTCATTTGACCTTTAATATTTTCTATAATAAATGTGCCGGTAACTTTTATGAGAATATTCTCGTCACGCACCATTATTAAATGTTTTATGACTCATTACAAAATCCAATTTTCAAGTTACGGAGAATATCCTTACAGCATTCTGATTCAAAATTACTATAAACTTTATAAATTTTTATTGAATAATCTTTTAGATTAAAATCCAACCGGTTTTTTCAAACCCACATTTACTCTCCGTAAAACATAACTATATACAACAAGCTACCAAAACCCCACAATAAAAACACAAAGCTCCACATCGCGAATCTAAAATGCTTTTCCGATATCCTCAAGCGGCCGAAACGCACAGCATAATATCATTTTGCGCTTGTTATCGTTCCCCCGAAACGAACGTTTCCTAAAAATACCGTCTCGCTATCTCTAAATACCGGCGCAGAATCGGAGCCCTCGCGGTACAGCCCGCCGTGCAGCCGACTCGCTCGCGCCTCGTTCGCGCGAACGAAAGTGCACGGGCCGCCGCGGGCATTCCACGGATTTTTCCGCCTCGCTCGCCTATTCACCGCGACTGCATACAATATATACATATACACTCGTCTGTCCCTCTTCCATTTTTTTCGATCGCTCGTCGAGCGCACCGCGAGCCCGCATCATCGCGCACGACGAGCGTATACGTATATATTCGCGCGCGTGCATTGTGTCGTCGCCCGTGGGGGCTTCAAAGGTGTTTCGCCGGTTTTACTGCTTTTATTTTTTTATAGGCGCTTCGCCGCCGCGCATTTTTAATGAAGACCGCGGCGCTCGCCGCGGGTTCGTTGCTGTTTTTATTGCGGGACGGGAGCGAGGATAACGTTGCGTTTTACGAGGAAAAGCAAAGAAATTGCATAAATTAAAACGGCGTTTTTGTAATCATTTATAGGAGACGAATGAAACTTGGGAAGAGGATTTTTAAATGCGTAAATTTTAATGATTGGAATAATATTACGTGTTGAAGGCATTGCAAATTCTTATCAAATATTGAAAGTAAATATGTGGAGATAGGCTAATCAACATCAAACATATTTTGTCCGTTATATTTACAAATATTATATACTGTTGTTTTCTTCGATATTCTCATTAAATTTCCGACATGAAACTATTTAATTTACATCAATAATTCACTTTACAAAAAAGCAGCCAATAAATATCTGCAAATAAACCGAATCTTTTATACGTCTTTAATTAGATCCCCGAGCTGCATTTTGCGCCGCAGCATTCCACTTCCTCCATCGCCGTCGAAACCGCGCAGCCCTAATAATTTTAGACGCAGCGAGAGAGAGAGAGAGAGGAGCAAACAAGGGAAAGATGGCTCGTTAGCGTCGGATTCGGACTTGACCTTCGGCCGTCCCGTTTAGTTCCGTTCGCGTCAACGAACTCTAATTGCCAATTACGCGCGATAAAAGAAACCGCGCAGCGCAGCGGTCGAAAATAGTGGAGAGCGGAATAGCTCGCGCGAGCGCATCTAGAAAGTAGGCCCATCTCTGCAGCGCGAACGGCCTCTTTTAGCAAAATATCCAGTCCGCGGCTGCGGAGCATCGGAAGCGACTGTTCATCCGCCGCGGCGGAGTATCTGCGTGTACGAGCGTCTAATGAGGAAGGGATGATGTTCGTTAAAATAGTTGTGATTTAATAAATGCTGTGAATCAATTTAGTATTTGTTTCTTTTATGGGTGGAAAGTAAAGAAGAAAGACAGTGGAAATTATTGGATAAGCAAAGTGTATAATGCAGATTTCAAAGAGAATGCATTTTACCTTATTCAAAGAGAAACAATAGAAATGCGAAATAAAATTACAACTCTACTCTAAAACAGAATACATTTACCCCTCCTCGAGTAAAGCAAGCAGACGTTCTCTATTACCATCCCCAAAAATTTTAATAAATAACAATTTAATCTACAAAACCCGAATAATAACAAACTCGGCAATTAAATCCCCGCCCATAATTCGCCCTCGAAAATAATCGCCCGAGCCGGCATCAGCGGCGGGCAATAAAAGAAATTGATCGCCAAGCGCCAGGCTCTCTCTCCATCCTCTAATCGTGTCCTTGCCCAACCAGTTCGCGTCGCGCTTCTTTTCCGTCGCACGCCTCGCTCCCCGCGACGCGCAGGCGCGCGACGGCGCACACCGCCGGGGAACGGGTTTTTTTTTTATGTATTTCGCGTATATACGTATATATACGCACTGCCCGGCGACACCGCCGAGCGAATTCTGCCCCCGAAGCTTTATGGACGCGGCGCGAGGATTATTGCCGGCGCGCTTTGCCCTCGGAGGCCGCTTCGTTTGCCCGGAGAATCGATCTTGGAAATTCGCGAGGATTCGCGTTTAATTGGGAGCGATATTCGGGCGCAGGTATACCAGGAGGAGCGAGGAGTTTCGGGAGTGGAGAGGATAATTGGGGGCTGTTTTGGGGGCTCGAAGTGGATGGGTGCAGCTGACTGATTGAGGAGATATTGGACGGGAAATATGGGGCTAGACGAAACACGATTTGCATACTAGATTTCTTTACGAGGAAATATTTTACATGTATGTATATGAGGGGATTAGTCATGCTCTTTAGTGATAATTTCGTCGTAAAATCTTGTAATGCGAGCAGCGAGTACATGGTAAGTAATTCAGGTGGATACGTCTAAAAAGAATTTTATCTATTTGTAAAAGTAGTAATTTGAAAATTGAATTTGAATTTTAAAATTCAATGTGTAATTTTCGCTCTACAAATGAAATTATTTTCAGTTTCAATATTTGAATCAATTTTGAATTTCAATGTGACATTTTCAAACTGGAAAAACCTGCTGGAATAAAACAATAACTAAAGAACCGCAACAAATGTTTATGTTAATTGTGTCATCAGGCAAAATTATCTTCATCCGCAAACAAAGACAACGGAGGTTTCAATCTCACGCTTTTTTCTACGTTATTTTTAAGGTGTTTAATTCTTCTTGACGTGCACATTAAGAGCCATACTGTCAAATTATGTACCAAGACTGTTCTCCTCTTCAACATAAATAAGTATTTACTTTTGCTATCTCTGACATATTGAAATGAATTTTTTTTCTATTCCTATCTTTTTCTAGAAACCTCTACTTGAGTCTATCCGTTAAGATTCTGCTTTCTCAAGGATTATTATAAGGATAGGATTCTAAATTTTTTTCTAGAAAACACTTCGATTAATATTTACTTTTTTACTATTGCCCATAAAATACATTTTTTTTTATTTCTTCTGAGCATTATTTACAAGCATTGCGAAACATAAAATTGAAAATAGAACGCGATAAAGTTAATAGAATTTATTATTATTATTTACGTAGTTTTTAATTTTTGCACGTCAATAAGTCACCAAATTCAGAATGTAAGCTACGAATACAGCCTTCAAACTCCGAGATTTATGCCAATATATACAGATTGAAAATCGGAATAAAATTCAACGTCACCAATAAAAATTCCACCGACTTTTACGCATTTCGAATAAATCCCACCTTCCCTCATATCTCCCACTTTTCCAACAAATTCCAGCGACAAAAGCTAAAAAAAAAGGGCGATTCCTGAAAAAAACGAACTCCGAAAATCGCCGTCAGAGAAAAAAAGGCCCGATTCACGAGTACGCGTCGCCTGCACAAATCAGCACTAATCGCGCAATTGGCTCTCCGGCCTTTTGCGAATCCGCCGCCGCCGCCGCCGTCTCGCTTTATCATTCCCGTTCGCGCCGCGCGACATATCCCACTGTCTTAATATTCCCATCAGCGCCTCTCTCTCTCCTCCTCTGTGCGCGCGTCGGAGCTCGGCTCGGTGTCCACAGTCGGCGCATGGTACGCGATTACCCCGTCGGCTCGGCCTTGCCGCACGTCGCCGGTTCTCGGTGGTAAGATAATCTCCGGCGGCTGCGGCGTCTTTTTTTTTGTTTTTTTTTTTTACGCGCAGCCCGTTTTTTGGTCTCTCTCGATTATTTAGCGGGGCTCCGAGAGCTCTCGGCTTTAATGAGGAGGGGATTGGCGCGGGGCTGTCGGGCTGTTATTAGCCGCGGGATTAAGCTTTAATGCTCCAGACGACGAGAGCCAGGTGGTTTATAGAATTTTGGCTTCGAATGAGCGAGGAGTCGAGGTGAATGTTTAAAATTTGCATTTATTATCGAGGGGGAGGCGGGAATTTTAAAGCGGCCGATTTTAAATTTCGACGATACTTTTGCGACGGATTTCTGAAATCAATCTTGTGGACTAATTGTATGAGTCACTGGGAGTTTTTAGGTTTTCAGGACGCGAATGCAGCGCGCTCGCAAAATAATCCGAGAAAATGATTGAAAGCTTCTATTTGCTTTTTAATCGAAGCAATTTAAGGAGGCAAAACAGTGACTTTGAGTATTTCTATCCATAAAAGCGTACTGCTAAGTTAACGAGCCGTCAGTCAATCAAAGTCTCCAGAATATGAACCAATCGTAAAAGCCGAACACTTCCCGCAATCTATCAACGACGTCGAAAGAGATGGCGTTGACTCGTTGTCGTAAACAACACCGTCGCGCTAAAAGGACACAGACCAGACGTCGAATGATATTCATATACACGAAGCCTGCGAATGTCCGCGCGCGGTTATCGTCATTAGACGAAATTAGCCAGTGATTGTTCTCTCGTGCACACAGCTGCTGTCGGCGAACGTTATCTAACCTTGGCTCTCTCTCTCTCTCTCTCGGAAAGTTCGCTCTTTCTCTTCTCTGCAGTCGGCGACGAGGCCGGAAGAGTTTTGACGGCGCGGAGATGGATGTATATACTGTCGATGAATTTTATACGATGTGAAATGCTTTCGATCGGAGGAGTGGATGGCGTACTGGGAATTTTTGCTGCGAAGAGAGAACTGTCGTCTGGTTTTATAACAATAAAAGGAAAATGCTTTGAATTTAAGAAAATTGTAGTTTTTTTTTTGTTTGTTGTTAGTAAAGTTATTTGAAAAATACAATAGTCACGTAGACTTGGATGCTATTAAAACATTGATATAGATAACTGGCTTATCAATTCCGTGTTTACTATGCTGATATCTATTATGAACTAAAGATATAATATGAATCGAGCATAAAAGAGTTCACTTCGTACATATACAAATTTTATTCTATATTTCCATTGAAATAATTTTCACGTGCAACATGTTAAGTTATTAATGAATGACGTCTGTCGCAGAAAAATTACACACGCAGTTTGCATTGCATTTATTTAGAATCGTAAATTAACTTGAATGATGAATGAATGTATATCACAGCATAAGCCAGCAGGAAAATACGTTTCCTAATCAACGTTTGGTAAATAAACTGCATGCCTTTCTGTAAGATTAACATTTGCTTCTGAAATTAATTCACCCAGAAAACGGAAGACAATCTCAATACCCCTATACGTTTATTAGTTCAAAAAATAAAGATTTCTATCTTGCTGTTTCAAACTTCCATTATAATGCTATACATATCGAACACCCAGCAGTCTGCAAATACCCGCCGTAACTCGGGCCAAAATCCCTCAACGAAACCGCGGTCTCCCTCGCCAACCCTCAGCTCCTCGCTTCGGTGTGCAGCGAAGAAAGCCCGAATTCGGGCCTCGTTGAGCATCGACACACTTCTCGTGCAGCGAGGAGCCACGAGCAGACACGAGCGGAGAGGACGACACGTCAACGTTTATTACGGGTATTTGCCGGCGCGCATAATGAGCAGTCATTGCGGCGGTTCGGAAGTCCCGCCGCCGCCATGTAACGTCGTCCGCGAGAGCGCCCGCCGACTATTAATAAAAGAAAAAAGACGCGGCGAGACGCGCGAGAGCCAGAAGGGCGAATATTTGTCGTTTGTATTGTTCGGGGCGAGACACACCGACGACGACGACGAGGCAAGGCTATAACGGCGAGGCAATTAGGTGAGGCAAGAGGACCGAGGAGGCTTTGGCAATTTCAGGGCCGGGCGCGCGTTTGATTTGTTGGACTTATAAGGAGGAAGCTTACGATTACGTTTGGCGCGGGAGGAATTTAAACGAGCGCGGCTTCTTGCTCGAATTCGAGGGTTTCCTGTCGGTTTTACGGAGCTTTTTCGTTATGCGTTACAAGTAAAAAATTTGTTCGTACTTTACTCTCTCGAACACTGCATTCGATACTTTGAGCACACCACATGTTGTGCTTCCAAATAAAAAGGCATTCATTAAAATAGAACAGACGCTTATTTTCAGAGAATTTCAGGAGTATTTATCTTTCAACATTCAAAATAATGCGGCACGCAGACATTTGGCAGACGGCAGCACAGCGGAAGATAAAAATTTATAAATGGCCTATACCGCTATAATTCTCAGCGGCATTCGCAATCTACATTGTACTGCATTCATATAAAACGTCTATTAATTATTAGCTTATTGCATTTGGTCTTCGCCATAACCTCCATTGGCAATCAAGACAAAAGGTTTAATGGCTCTTGAACGCTCCTTTGACAGATTGAAAATGTGGACATCAATTTATTTTGAATTAATGCTGTTTTGGACGTTATATACAGTTCATCGCGAGAGTTTACTTCCATCGCCGTCGCACGATCGTCGTAAATCAATCAGTTGTGCAATATATCGATTAAAGTAGCATTGTTGCGCGACCTCGATAAAGTTCACCAAATGCTACACCTAAAATTTCAGAAGGCTCTCGGCGACTTTAGTACCTTAGCATTGGTTTTCATTTAGCTGCTGTATACGTTACAATTTTTAGCTCGGAATTTGAAAAAAAAAATATATATATATATATTTTCTCTCCAATATCGTCCGCTGCGCAAACTAACTGACATACTTTATTTAAATTCTGGGACGTTCGGAGGAGTTATAATAGTTTTTCCTATCTACAACGCCTGCTTCGACGATAAGGCCGCTTGTCGACTTTGCGCTTCGTCACGAGAGAAAGCGAATATTTCACTTGAGTGTTTTTTGCTACTTCCATTATAACTTGGAATAGTAACTTGAGAGAAACAAACGTCGCGAGATTATTTATTGTTTGGTGTTTTAAGCAGAAGAATCTAATAAATACTGTGATAAAAATAACAGAAAATAAAAAAACTAAAAACAATATTAGATCTCGCTTATCTTCCTCTCGAATTGAGGAATGCCCAGAGAAGTTCTACGCAACGATCGTTCCGGCCGAGAAAAAAAGCGAGACGGATCGGAAAGTGAAAGGGAAAAAAGGCCCGATGATATCTCGATAGCGGAACTTTTCCGCGCGACTTCACGGTCTTCGAGCAAGTGCCGCGAGTTGCGCGAAATTTTTTTAAAAGGTGTGCTTATTACACAACCGCTTCATTCGGAAGATTTTACTGTAAGAATGGTGCAGTAGGTTTTTAGCGCGAACGATTAAAATACCAGATTTAGATTCAAGGAAATTTTCGAAAGTTTTAATAGCCTGCCGGTTGCAGGATTATAATTGTTTATGATCTTATTAAGACAGCGATACAATTTCATTAGCGCTGTGTTTCGCGTTTATTAAAGTTTACATAACATCGCACTAATTACTGTATTGTATAATACACACAATCATAGAGCCCATTATCTCTCTTAATTTTCAAATTATAAAACCCACACTGAGAAAAAAATTTAGTTGAATTAACTGATATTCTAATACTTCAATGATACTGTCATTGATTTAATAGAATCTGTACTGTTAAATATGCACAACTGAATATACTATTAATTTAACAGTACGCAGATTGAAATAAAAGTAATACCATTGAAATAAGCGGATCTTACTTTAAATCAATAATTAGTAGATTTTTAAAATAAAAGAACTTGTTTTAACAAATTAAACAGAACATTCAAATAATTAAAACAGTAA
>UCOM01001730.1:0-35844 GCA_900474385.1 Ormyrus pomaceus
CGAACAAAAGCCTGTGTAAAGTTGCAGGTCTTGGCACTACGTATTAAAAAAGTATAGTTTTTGGAGTTATCTGAAACTTTGCCCCGTAAGAGACATTTCGAATAAGCACCTTTTTTTATTACTTTTTAAAGTAAAACTCTTTCAAATTTGATTGAAATAGGCTGAAAATTTTTTCTTTCTCTACTTTTATGTAACTAAAACATAGTTACATTTCTGTAAATTTATGTTATTAAATATAGAACTTTTTTTGTGACTGTACCCTACCCTTAAGATTTAGTTATATATTTTTTAGATCTAAAAATCAATATTCGGTTTTAAAAATTCAAAGAATTCATAATTCTGACATTCGAACTATATTATCCAATCAAATCAAGCCTTTAAATGCTTCAACATGGCCGCCCATCACTTTTTTAAGAAGGGACAGTTCTTAAGCAATTCATTTATAAGATAGAACTGCAAACCTGCAATAATTGTCAATACTGAGTGGCTACACATTAATCAATTAAAATAAAAAAATAAATAAATCAATAAATAAAAATTTAATATCACTTCTCAAATTCACTTAATTAAATTTTTTAAGGAAAAAAAATCTACTGAGTTTACTAGTAATGTAACGGATTGGATTTCGGTCGGAATATTCTCCCGAGAGAATATTCCGATAACCTATTTTCCCGAGGTGCGCTTGCATCCTAGTGCTAAGCAGCACTTACCTCCGGGGGCACCCCGAAGGTACCCCGACGACGTCCCGCGCCGCGAGTCGCCGCGGCCCGTTGCAACGCGAGAGACCCGAGTCTCTCGCTTCGATTTGATGTGTTGTGCTGTTGCGTGCTATGCACGACTCCGGCCGTTCTCTGCCAGGCTCGGCCGCTCAGCTGAGTACGATCTTCGCGATCGTACTCCCGCGGAGAGTGGCGGTATCCGGGGCCTGTGTAGGAAAGGATCGGGTGCGCTACGCGTAATGAAAGAAACGCCTCTAAAATAAACACAAAGCGTGTATTTCGCACGACAAAAAAAAAGATAAAAAATAACGCGAAGGTGTTAGTGCGAGCGCGCCGGCCGATGCCGTCGCACGCGCTCACTCGCAAGAAAATCTGAAGAGATCCCCGAGGGTCTGGTGCGAGCGTGCTCGCGTCACGCTCGCACGCCGCAAAGTGACCGCGATGACGTTCGCGGCCACCCTCGTGGAGCATTCGCGGGTGCACCAGCTCGCAAAAGATACGCGCACGAGTCGCCGCACCGACTCGTGAAAGAGAGAGAGAGAAAATAACCGTGGGTTGCGATCGAACCGCTGTTCGATCGCGCGCTTACACGAGAAGGCCCACGTACGCACACGTGGGCCACAATAACTACAAAAGGACTTACGAAAACGCTCGGGTAGACCGCCTGCGGGTCTCGTGCCCCGGTAGCCGCTCGCTGCAGCTGCATTCTCCCGCTGCTCGGTCGTTCCGCCTCGCTCGCTCTCCTGTCTCCGCCGACAGATCGTCCGGGGAAGTTCCTGGCTCTCTCTCGCTCCACGCGCGCACTCACGGATAGCCTAAATTCGGGCTTACGAAACTTTTCGCAACAAGCGTAGAGGCGGTTCTCTGGTCCAGCTTGGAATGAAGGGCCGTGGTGCGTATCGACCCGCCCGGCGTCGATCGCGCCCCTCCCTTCTCGCTTTTTCTCGACGTTGCCGTACGCGCAACCCCGCGGCGCGCACGGCGCTGGCCCGAAAGAGTCGCTTTCGGTGCGACTCTGGCTCGCGGAGACGCGTGAGATCCCGAAGCGGAATCTCCACGCGTCACAGTAAATAAAGTAGTTTTCCTAAGGTAATGAATGTAATATGATAACATTAGGTGATAAATTAAGAGTTATTTACCATTCTTACTGGCAGAAAATATTTTTTGACCAAAAAAAATTGTTTTCTTCTAATACGTGCTTGATGCGGCATTAACAGGGAAGGTATTGTTCACACACGGTTAAATCTGTCGTTTTAGACAAAGGAATAAGGCATTCTAGATTTTGCAAGGATTTTCCAAGAAAACTAAAAATGAGGGGAATGAGATAACGGAAAATAAAGCAGGAAATCAATAAAGTTACAAAAGAAAAAACGTGGTAATAAATAATCTTTAATTCTTAATACTAAAGCACAAAATTATAATGAAACTTTTTTTTCTTCATTAAATTAAATACATTATCAATTTTTCATTAAATTAAATAAATAATTAATTGTAAATTAAAGAATTAATGTTCACATTTATCTCCCCATTTACATGCAAACAAAAATGTTGCAAAAAACTTAAATTAATAATAATTGCTGCATTCCGTTCAGACAATCTACTTATCGAAGTATTACGTCTGGTAAGATTCAATTGTATCCTTGAATATGCAGAGCTTAATTTTTTCCAAATAGAAAGATTAAAATCGGCTGAAATAAATTAAAAAGAATTTTTATTTTTTTCACAGACTAACAGATAATAGATAATAGATTTAAAACATAAATTAAGAAAAGTATATCTTTTGTTAAGAACTTTTAGTCACTATAGTATGAAAGATTTTACTAACTGAAAAAATGGAATCCGCTCAAGCAGTCAAGCTGCTGAAAGCGAGATCTGATTGGTGGTCTGTAATGGCCTATAGAAATGGCGCAAAAGTTTTGAAAAAACAGTTTTTATGATTATAATGTTTATATAAAATGTTGAAAGAATAACCTAAATAGAAAAATAAGCAAGTTTATTAAATATTTATTATAAGTATTATTTGTTCACGTAAAAATCATATCTAATGAAACTGAACATGTTAGTTCTGCAATGCGTTCCTAACCTAACCTAAATAGAAAAAAAATGTAGCGCTCTAAAGCATCCCTAATAAGAATTAAAATTTTGAACTGAAATAGAATATATGAAAGATTTACCATTAATTAATTGACGAAATTGCCTCCTTACTTTCGTATTTATGTTATAAAAAGCTCGTCGCTTCATTGCCCGATTTTTGTAGTGGGGATGGTGGCTATCGTAAATAAATGGACGCTCCCGTACCTGTTTAGCAATGAAAAGCTCTATTACATCCATTTTGCATAACTTGCAAAATAACAGTGTTGCCTATTTTTGACGGGCCGCGGATCAGTTCGTTCCGGTATGTCGTTCCGGTACGCGCGTGGCTGCCTAAGAGCGCGCTCGAGTAGAGGGGAGAAAGTACATTCGTCTAGTTCCGTGAGAATTTGGAAGGAGGTATTTGGACTGTCAAACATTCACGACGGCATTGGACGACGGTAATTTAATTTGTCGCGGCGCGCTAAACAAAAGCGCGCGACGACCTGACAAAGGGACGCGCGACGCGCTAAACAAAAGCAGCACGTGGCGGCCTGACGGCGGAGCGCGCTCAAAAAGTACAAGACGTTCGGCTACTTACGCTTAGCCTTCGAAAGGATCAACATCGGATGACTATCACGATGTACTCGCGACACATTAAGACAGTGCTGCTCGACGTCGCGGATGTGTGAGGTTTTGAAAAAGTGAGTACGAATAAATTTTGATAGTTTTCGATGTTGATCGAAATAACTTCTGATACACTTCTGGAAAACTTTTGGAACACTTTCGGCCCAGTTCCGGTCAATTATTCCGGTTCGAATTCCGCGAGTGACAATTATTTCCGAACGTCTTAACTTAATAATTTAAGAGGCGCGCTGTGACCAGCCTTCAATGGCCGCTATATGCGTGCCTCTTATACTTTAAAATAGGCATTTTAGGTTAAGGTTTTTTTGAAAAAAATTCTTTTTAATTATATTTTTAATTTATATGGATGGAATTCGCGTTATATATCCATATTTTAAGTCAATCTTTAATGCAGAAAAAGTTTCATGCAAAAAGATTGACTATTTCTTTATTTTAAAAAATTTCGTGTCTATGATCGCGCGATTTCTTTTTCATAATTTGTTCAAGATCTAGTTATTCAGTCAGCCTAGTTCTTTTTTTTATACAGTTGCATTTATTTCTGTCTGTCGCATAATGACTTACTATATCTATATATATATATATACACACCTAATCCCAAACGTAAAGCATGGAGATGGACAGAATATATATACTTCCGTTGATTCTTAGCACGCTTGACTTGTCGAAGATTATTAAAAAATGGGATAGCCATAAAACGTTATAAGGACCAGCAGAAGCTTGAGCGGGACTGGTGAGCGAGAGTCTTCTAGGTACATATTATTATTATTCTAGTCGTCCACTATACTTCTGCAGAACTGGAGCATATTGTCAAACGAGATTACCCTTTTTGTCCTTTTGTCTCCTGGGATGATGATCATATAGTAATTTATAACTGCTTAAAGTGCACTGAAATTTGTACTATTAAATTAAAGAATAATTATGGCATTAATCTTATACAATGCACTCGGGTGAAAAATACAGTGATCCATAGTAGTGCAAAGATCAACAATACTTCATTACATGATAAACTCAGTGAAGGAAGACCTCTATAATGGACAATGAAGAGCTGGAAGGTAATTATTTTGTAAATATTATAATTATTAAATATTATAATTATTTAATAAATATTTTCTTCTATTTTCAGTGGAGCAGGAGAGAATTCAAGAGCAGGAGAGAATTCGGGAACAAGCAGCAGCAGCACACATTCAGGAGCAGCAGCAACCTGCTCCATCTCCATCTCCAGCTCCAGCAGCAGCTGTTCAGGAAATACAGCAACAAGCAGCTCCACTGTCAATGACTTGGCAGCAGTTTTTTATATTTTTTTACAAAATTTAAAAATAAAAATATAAAATCTTGGTACCAATCACTTTTATCGATTCAACCCAAGTAAAAATAATTTATACAATTTTTACTATAATTTTATATCCATTTTGTAAAATTTTGATTCTTTATAGTTTATAAAAAATTTGAATATAAAAATATAAAAAATATGAGCTCCTTTAATAGTCGTCAGTTGCTAATTTTGTTATGAGAAGTGTAAAAGGTTAGGATGCGCCACCAAGCGGAATTTTATTTTTTACGACTGGCGCTTGGTGGCGCACCGTAACCTTTTACACCTCTCATGACAAAATTAGCAATCAATGACTATTAGAGCTCATATTTTTTATAATCAAAATTTTATATAAATTATAAAGAATCAAAATTTTACAAAACAGGTATAAAATCATATTAAAAATTATATCAATTATTTTTACTTGGGAAATCAGAATCAACCAATCCATTTTCGGTTTCACTGTTCCGTCATTACTTTTTTAAGAAGGAAATTTGCTAACGAAAATCTGTACTTTCCGATTTACGGTGTACTTTTCATTAGGCACTTTGTAGCCAAAGTGCACCCATCCTTCTTCCTTCCTCGCAGAGATCGCGTGATTTAATTTTGTTTTCGCGAACACGGCCGTGAGCTTCACCCTTTTCTTTTAATCCTGTTTGCGATTGCTCTCCATTCTTTTTATGAACTTCCGTGAGGCCACTCGGGCACACACAAACACACGGGTTTTCAGGTAAACGTGTTCCACAAGACCGCCGAGTAGCCCACTCCGCGATTGCTGCGAAATGCACCTTTTCACTTTGGTGATTTAAAAGATTTGCCGATTGCGAGAGAGGCGCGCCGTTAGACTCGAATAATAAAAAGAAAAAGTGCGGCGACGTTGATGAGATTTTGGATAAGACGTATGTTGTTGCGCAAGTCGTGGTTTTTGTCCGATGTGCCAGTTTTGTACGTGATTTTGGTGGAGATTATCGATTTTAAGGCAAGGGAATTATCTCGTTCTAATTTTAGGTCAGCGCTTGATATTACTTGATTACTTTTATTTCTTATAGATAAAAATCTCAATCCGGCACTTAAATAAAGAAAAAAGTTGAAGACGCCCGACGTACCACGTATATTTTATTCAATTACTTTCCGGCGTGTAAAAAAATAATTGACTCTTTTTACCTACAACAACAATGGTTCCTGCAACTCATTAATATAAATTAACATTAATATCATACCAGTTGCATCAGTCCGGAAAAACGCCAAAGTACCCCTGCACTCCGAGCGCAGCATCATCTTCCTCCTCACCGCGACACATCAGTCCCTCGATCCGCTTCATCCTTTTCCTTCGGAACGCCGAGGCGGGAGAGAGCTTATAACATACCGCCTCGTCCGCGAAAAGGAAGAGCGCGCAAAAAGGTGGGGAAGAAGCGCGCGCGCGCGCGCGGCGTTCGCTCCGCTCTCCCGGACTCCCGGCTCTCGCGTGCAGTCATACCCGCGCAGCCAGCGGCGTCGGTTTTCCCAGTGAACTTGCTCTCTCTCTCTCTCTCTCTCTCTCTCTCTCGCCCTACGCGAAGTGAACTTGCTGCCTCCTCTCCTCGGGGACCTCCGTGTGCCGGGACGCATTTGCCAGCGCGCCGAGAGTTTGTGCGCCGTGCCGCGAGAGGAGTGTGTTTTAAGGGATATATATACAGCGGCGATCGAGGACTGCAAGCGGAGAGAGGATAACTGTAATGCTGGCTTAGGCTAACTGTAAGGCTTTGTTTTTTCTTTTTATCCTGCTTGCATCGCCGCTCGTTCGGCGCAGCTTAAGAACGACGTTACGCGGATGGGAGAGACGGACCGGGTGATGGATTTTAATTAGCTGTCGACGGCTTCTTCGTTCGGTGCCGATTGGAATTGATTGGAGCGTGGATTTTTTTTTGAATTGCGAGCGTTGCGGAGATGGTTTTCGCTTTTTCAGTCAGGTTGCCTGTAGAAACGAGTGAACGGACTTTGGATTTATTAGTTATTGGACGCGATGTGTTCGCAATTGGTTCAATTGAAATTTATGCGGTCGGGGATTTAATCGATAGCCGAAATTAAATTACTTAAAGTTGATAAAACTTTGATTATTAAATTAGAGGTAAATTGCTGAAAGTCCGTATATCGATCGTTGAATATTTTAAAGATCCGAGCTGGTCGCAGGAATTCCTCGGTTTCTCTTCTTTACCTAATTGTACAGCGGATTCTGTACAGTTACTTTTGCGACTTTAATTATTTCCGTGTTTAAGTTCGCATGCTGTTCGAAAATGAAAAAATAGAAAGTCCGGTTGCACTGAGTAGTTGCTGCGTTTTTACAGTCGACGCGTCGATAATTTCTCGTATCTGCTGATAGAAGTACAAAGAAAAGACAAATTTGATACTTCGTTTCAAATTTATCTGATTGCAACTTTTAAGAAAGAAGAAATACAAATATTCTTACTGTTTAATTATCGATAACACAGTTTTTTTATTTCACGCAGTAAATATTAAAAAAAAGTAATCAAGCACAGAATCAATTACACGCTGTAATGCCATATTTATTTAGCTAATGCAATTTAAGAAAATTATATACTATTTAAAATAGCAAAGTTGTTTAAAAAAATACTAGACGTTTCACTGAAAGCGTGCAATTTAAATTGTTTAAGTCTACACTTTAATAATTCACGCATGAACGAAACATCGATAATCTGCCCATCTGTCTCTCTCTACGCTTAGGATACCCCTACTTAATCAAATTACAAATGCATTGGCTTGTTTATTATTCGCATAATAATTGTACACATTTTAATTGTGCAGAGTTCAGCGTAGGCCACTAATACCAATGCTAAATTGTGCAGAGTGCTAATACAAGCGTACGATTCTTACGCGCGCGGAACAGCAGCGCGCAATCACGAAAACACCGTAGCCGCGGGAGCCTTTACGTAATTCGCGAAATCTTCGGGGAATAAATCGCGCGAGAAAGTCCCGCGCACAAGACAGCCGTAAAAGCCAGCCAGATCCTCGCGATAAAACGACGCGGCGGCGCGGACTTTATTTACCCGAGTCGCGCGCGGCGTGTGCTTTGGGCATCGGGCGCTGCCGGCTTTATGACTTTCCAAGTCAAAGGCCGCGAGTTCATTTGCCGCTTCCGCTAGAATTTCAATTGGCGGAGCCCCGGGCCGCTTCGGGCCAGGCCGGCTCTATTAAAGATCGGGAGAGGAGACGCGCGGCGACAAACAAGCACGCGGAAACCCGTCCTTTTCACAATGCGATCGCTCCGCGATAATTTCGTGCGCGGAACTTTTACGCGTGGTTTCCCCGTTTTTTAGGAAAGTTTTTACGAAACTTGGAGGAGCTGGTCATGGGTGATGCGGTAGTGGGTTCTTTGGGTTTCCGAGTGGTTCAGATTGCGGGAGATCGATGGATTTCGTGGTTGTAATCGGTAAAATTTTTGCAAAACAGAAATAGTGTTATATAAAATGAAGTTTTCTATGTTATTAAAAAGACTATAGTTCGTATGTTTATTTTAAAATAATTAGTTGAATCAATAAATTGATGTAACTCTTGCCAATTAAACAATGCAATCATGTCTGTCTGACTATAGGACTCGACTTATTTTAGTTAGATAAGATACACGCTTCTTTGTATCCCGCTAACTCGACCCCTTTCACTTGCAATTATTTACTTTCCTCGACCAACACCGTACTCAGCCGTTCGCCCCGACGGTCGAGGCTTCGACCACCAAAATCGCTTTACAAATACTCACCCAAACTCTTTCCTTCCGATTGAAGGAACCCGCTGCACACGTCACACACCGAACCGAGAGCGCGTCGAAGGGCAAGGATGTCGGCGAACCAGGGCGCGGAGTCGCTGAAGGAGAAGCTGCGCCAGGCCCCGATCCTGATGATCGGCGAGGCCCAGTTCACCCTCGAGCCCGAGGAGCTGAACGAGGAGTACCAGGCGAGGGCCGCCAAGGAGATACGCGAGACGCCCGAGAATTACGAGAACGGCATCAAGGCCCTCAGGGAGCTGCTCAAAGGTATGTATATAATAAGGTTTTCGAGCGAACTGTTGGGACATTCAAATTATTTCTGCTGCCGCGTTGGGAAACGCGCTGGTTTCTTTCCTGTCGTAAATCAAGTTCACGCTTTGGTTTTGCGCAACGGGCCGAGAAAGTTTTTTAATGTACCGCGCATTAATTAAAGTAAACAAAACTGCCGGCGCACTCGCACTTCTAGAGCTTTCAAACGGAGGAGCGTTAATTAGCTTTTCTCTTAGCTGAACTGCATATTCGAGGTGCGAGGCGTCACCGTGACCGGTCCCTGCAAAAATGTGCTAAAAGCAGCGCTGCCACATCCAGGAACGCGCGACTTTTGACACAAAGGATATCCTCGAATAAAATAACGACTTACTCCTCCCCGCCGCGGCTGTAAAAAACCGGACCCACCGGCAGACCTTCGGCGCGTTTCAAGGCGACGCCGTTTTATTTCAGCGATTTAAATTCCCGGCCGTTCTTGCTCCTCCGCGCGCGCCTTCCTACTCGACGCGTTTCCCGGGTCTCCCCGCCCGCGGCAGGTATCAGGTGCGCGGATAATGCGCAGGTACGCGCGCTCGCGCGGGTACAGGCGCGGAAAACCTGTTTTGCGAATCCGCGGTGTGCCTCGCGCGGCAGGCTGGCTATTGTGTTTGCGTATATCTCTGCCTCAAGTTCAATCGTTTGCAGATGATTTTTTGAAGTTTAAGTCTCCGACACTTTTGAAGTATACCGTTGAGTTTTACAAGAATTCTTGCGTTTAACCAAGGAAGTGTCTTTTAGGACAAATTCCAAATTCCCAATCAGCCTTCTCCCTACAACCTGCACCTTGCGTCCTCGTAATCTCCTTAGAGCGGCATTGCGCAAAGATCAGCGGACGGATCAATTCTCTCTCTCTGCCGGCTTTCTCCCCGATGCGTCGCCTTTTAACCTTCGCCGCGGCGCGGCGAGTTTCCCTTTCGTTCGAGCCGCGCGGCGCACGAAAAGCTGACCCACAACCGAAAGGCTGCGCGGCGGCGGCGGCTGCCGCCAGAGGAGAGCGAACGAAAGTGAAATTCACGAGCGCACGTTTTCCCTTTCCGAAGCGGTTCACGTGCCGCGCGGGACGCTGACTCCGCGGCGAGAGAAGCAGCTGCCGCTCGTTGGGATGGTCGCGCCTCGCGCCCCAACGAGACTCGACGGCCCGTTCGGGTTGGGTAATGAGATGCTGGGGATTATGCAAGCGATAATGAGCTGCTTTGTCAATTAAGTTGGGGAATTTCTGGGAGAGTTAGAGGTTCTCGTTTCGGGGGATTTTTATGATCGGATATATTCAGCGGTGGAAGAATTTTATCGACAGACGGAATTTTTGGAGGATCGACTTGCTGGCTAGAGAATATTTTATTGGCAGTACGGATGGATAGATAACTTTCTAATTAAGACTTCCTCCGCTCTTTTGTTCAAGCACACGACGAGAAGAGACTGTCTCGTAACTATATGTAAAAACGTGGAAGCTACTTTCATTTTTCACTGTAAACCGACTTTATGTATACATAGCTTGATTTTTTACGACAACGTCGTTATGCATTTCCGGATTCTTTACGTTTTATTAAACCCGATAACATTTTTAACGCGGTAAAAGCTCGGACAGGGATTTATTGTTATTACTTTTACCCTGTAAATTGCGCTGAATGAATTTGCTCGATATATGCACGGTCCCTTTCTTCAGGAAACGGATATTAATTAAAAGGCGCTACTGACGTTTTCAAATTGACAATTTGCTCGGACAATGATTCTGCTCTTCATTGTGCCAGCGCTCCTGCATAACACCCGAGCTGTACATCAATCCGCCCTTATTCGCCTCACGCCGCGACGAGACGCGAAAAAAAAGAAGCGGGCGCACGCGCTGAAAAACGTGTGGCCCGGCGCGCGGCTTTGTTAAACAATGCGAGCGCTTCCCGATTAACACATTGGCCTCGGGCAAAGTCGCCATTAGAATTCGACGGAGAAAGAGAGGCACATAGGATCGCCGGGGCGAATTAAAGTCGTATAAACTAACGCGCGACGGCATAATGCGCCCGAACATCCGAGCGATCGCCGGCAGTTAGACGTGGGAACGGGACGATTACGTAAAGCCGATTTGTACACAATTAAAATTTCATGCTCAAGGTTTTACGATGTGTATATACCTCTTTTCAGCGATCCGAGGGCGCTTGTTGAGGGAAGGGTTGGTGAAGTTAATTACTGATGACGCTTTCATAAATGGCCTTGTTTATCAAAGAAGAATTCCTAATGGAAATGTTGATAATCGTAATATATGTGTAATTCGAATCCTTGCATAAATTAATTAAAGATAATTTATTTTTTTAATGCTTCTTTTTAGTTCAACTGATGACAGATCTTCGAGTAGTCTTTTAAAATTAATACATTTAATTGCTTTAATAAAAAAAGTTATAGTCATCTTTTGCACAATTATGTATAAAATTAAAAAAAAAAAAAAAAAAACAGAAATCTTAGTTAATGAACAAACTACAAAAAGTTCCAGATTACGTATTGGCTGTGTAGGTAACCGTGAATAGCAAGTCACTCCAGAATTGGAAATTATCTGTTGGGTTACGTTTCCGTAACATTGGGTATCACAACACCGTGAAAAATTACCCAAAGACACTTGATATTTTGTTAATTGCTTGAATCTAACCGTCGGGCTTGCTATTAAGTCTGTCAGTTACTCTGATTTGCATTTAAGAACTGCAATCGAAATATGAGTTTCGAATTTTTTCTTTTTTAATAGTTTTACAGTAAAAATCAAATGTGATGAGATCTTTTAAAATTCAAAATACTTCTAAAAAGCTTTGTATACGTAAGACAAACACACTCCTAAAGCGTCACACGTCGCCCACTCAAATAATTTTAATTTCAAATATTTTCCTACACTTTCTCTCAAATCTTTAAACACACCTAGCGCAGCTAATAAGCGCAAAAAATGTCCTCAAAATCAACTCATTGCAAAAAAAAAAAAAAAAAAAAAAATCATATTTCCAGTGCAATTAATCCTCGCAATAACCCACCGAGAATCCAGCACAGTAAACACGTCTTCGCAACGTTTCCCAAACGACTCCTATTCCTCCTCGCTCTATGATTAGCTCTCGAAATGTCGAAACCCACCGCGGCCCCGCGCAGAAATGATTTCCCGTGCGTAAATCGGCGACTGAGATTGCGACGTTGCTGCTGTTCGCAGGTGAGCCAGACCTGAAGGTGCCCACCGACAAGGAGTTCCTTCAGAAATTCCTGCGGCCGTGCAAATGGTACCCCGACAGCGCCTTCGAATTGGTGAGTATAGAGCGACGAGAAGTCTGGGAATAACCCGGCGCCTTATTTAGCCGCATTGTGTGCTGATGTCGCCGAGGGATGTTTGCTGTTTTTTTTCTTTCTGCGGTTTCTGCGAACGCTCGGCGGAAAACATTGTTACGTAAACCCGCGGCTTGTCTCAATGCATTAATACATGGATAGGTTGGGCTATGCTTGAATTTATTAAAACGATCGATTGAGATTTGTGGTCGGTGAAAATGATTTTTTTTTTTTTTTTTTCGATAAAAATTTTATTTTTATTTTGTAGTATGGATCGAGGATTTTTTTAAGATTTGAAAACGGCGAAGAAAAGAATCAATGCAAGTTTGATACCATCATATTTAAAAATAAAGCAGTTAAAACATTGAATAATTTAAATTTGCCAATTGATTTCCTACTACGGTTGTATAATAACATTCGATTATCATGACGAGATCCGGATTCACATTATTTATACTCTTGATTTAAATAATGTGAATAAAATTCATAAGAAAACCAAAATATTTAAATACGCCGGGTATTGCAAGGCCTTGAAAAAGTTATTCTTAAATTAAGCAACTTATTTATAGTTTGAAAATTTGTATGCTGCGCGTACATGAAATAACATAATATCTGCAGTACTGACCACACGGTACATACGAACTGCAAGTCAATCAAATACGCCCAATTTTAGGATAACGTAATTCGCGCGTACTCTTTTCGCAATAAAAAAAAAAATGGCGAAATTAAAAAACGAAGCACGAACGAAGTCGCATAAAAATGTGCTTCCTCGCAGATGAAGCGCTTCTACAAGTACCGGCAGTCGCACCCGCGTTACTGCGAGAACCTGATACCGAAGAACGAGCGTGCAGTCCTGCTGTCCGGCACCCTGACACCGCTGCCGAGGCGCACCGCCGACGGCGTCCGGGTCATCCTCATCGAGGGCGGCAGGAAATGGAAGCCCAAGGAGATCCCGCTGGAGCAGTTCTTCCGCGGAGTGATCCTCTACCTCGAGGCGGCCATGGCTGAGCCCATATCCCAGGTGATCATCGCGTTTGATTGGGGAAAGAAAGCGCTTTTCTCCGAGTGACCGTCAGTCGCCCGAGCGGAAAAATTTTCCGAAACACTGCCAAAGACTGCGTATTACCTGGCAATAATTATCTTTGTTTCGCAGTGTTTCTCAAAATTTGCAGTAGAGAACAGTTTCCACAAAAAATGTATAATAGGAAAATATTATAATGCTCACTATTGAACATTACCAATGCTAAATTGCAAAACATTGTTAATCATTGCCAAACAATACCAAACAAAACCTTAAACTGCTAAACACTGCTAAACCTTGCCATACTTTGTCAAATTTATTTTAATTATAGATTTTCACAAAAAAAAAAGAAAAAGAAACGCAAATTTTTCAAATCTTGCCAAATTCTGCTAAACGCTGCCAAGCTGTCGACAAACTTTTGTAAAAAAAAAACTAAATACTGTTTAATATTGCCAAACGTCCGAAACATTCTAGTTAGGTAGTATTATGCAGTGTGTTGCCCAAAACTAGGAGTATTTTACAAAGTTTGGCAAATTTTCCATTTTCGCTAGGCGCATTGACTACGCGTGCCTGAATATACTTCTTGCTCATTGCAGATTTGTCGTTTCAGGTCGCTGGAGTCCGAGTTATGCTTGACATGGATGGTCTCTCCTTATCCCAGGTGACTTATTTCACTCCAAGCTTCGCCGGAGCGGTGGCCGATTTCGTGCAAAGATGTTTGCCCTGCCGCCTTAAGGGCATTCACATAGTCAACCAGCCGATCATCTTCAACATGGTTTTTGCCTTCTTCAAGCCTTTCCTGCACGTAAGTATCGCTCGGATATTATATGGACTATTTTTATCCGCTGAATTATCGTGCGAAGCGGAGAATTGAAATTCTCTTTGCAGGAAAAAATTCGCAAGAGGATACACTTCCACGGTTCGGACAAAAATTCGCTGCGGCCCTATTTCGATGCCAAGTGTTTGCCCAAGCAATACGGTGGCGAACTTAAATTTCCCGATGAACCGGTCGGCGAGCCGCTGATAAAGTATTTGAACTATTTTGAAGAAGATTTTATTGGTAATTACTGCCTTTATCGTTAATTAGACGTGCAGAGGTGTACTGTAAAAAATGTCGCATTATGGTTGAGCAATAGATTGCAGTAAGATTTGAGCATTGAGTGTAAACATAGTTCCGATTAGAGCTTCTGACAGTAGCACACGAATCTGATAACAGTATAGATAGTGCATTAGACAAATATCTGGGTTCTAATCGCATTTCTCAGAATTTACTTTAACAGTTTATCTATGTGACATTTTTTAAGTATTTCCGAAGAGCATATATTTTGTGCGTTAATAATTCATTTAAAAGTTAAGTATTAATTCTAAATTATTTTGTTTTAGCTTCAAGCAAGCACGGCTATATTTCAAAGCAGTAAATGTGGGATAATAGTTTAAAATTCCTTTTGACGATGGATTTTCCGAACTAGACAAGATCTCCCTGCTTAGTGGACCTTACTGTGAAATATATATCATGTTATTCTAGAGGAAACTTAGAATGAATGCAAGCGAATGGATGAAAAACCAATCGAACGACAGTGTTGTAGAAAAACTATAATATAAGTAAATCATTTATACTTTTTGATTTTGATGGTTGTTAGCTGTTTAGGATTTAGCATTTATTTTTTGAACATTCCCTATTAGCAAAAGAAAGTACAATTAGGTGTAACAGCAAATTACGCGTTTGCAACATTGTTATGTTTATGTAAAAATTATATACTCTATTCAAAAATTATTTTTTTGTATTAATATAACTTTGATAATTGAATAAAACTGTATTTTATAAATGTTTTTGCAAATTATTTATCTACACCCAACGTAAGCCGAAAAAAGTTACAATGGTACAACTAAATTTACAATCTATACATCTGCAAGAAAATCTGCAGCGAGCCATGCAGCCGTTATTTAAAAAAAATTATTCAAAACTGTTATATCATTAACTGCGCTTGTAGAAACTAAACGTTACCGATAGTTGCAACAGTAGAATTCAAATAGTAAATAATTAAATTCTTATGATATGTCGGTAAGTTAGGAAGAGCAGTATTTTTAAGTATACATATATAGCAAGGAAATAAAAATATTTGTATTAAATATGTGTTAAGTATGTATATTATATGCAGAGTAGCAAAATAGCATCGAACCCTCCAAATTTATTTTTGATTTAGTTATATGAAGGAATCATTTTTTGATTAAAAGTCTTTATCTTGAAATAATTGGCTGGTCCGATAATTTTTGGTCATTTTGTATGTTTTTCAAAATATAAATTTCTGCGTGCAACCCAAATGAAATAAATAAATCATGTCCTGTTGGTTTCCATGCTACTCTCGACAAATAAATATTTTTGGTTCAATTACTTACAACTGATTAATGACTTACTGTATCATCCATATTCACGTAATGTATATATATTTATCTTGCAATTTTTAAAAAATTGGTATTTTATATGAAATTAATGCAAAATTTAATGGATTTTTAATACGGGCCCAATTTACTAATAACAGTGACAACTAGACAGTTGAAAAAAATTGTACTTCTATCAGTGTCCAACGTTCAGAATCATTACAAATTTAATTGATTATTTTTTCAGAGTTTTCGTAACATGTGTATGAAAGAGCAGAAATTACACTTTAATGTCTTATGAATTCTTTCATAAAATATAGATTCTTGTTATCCTTTCAATTTTTTTTGCTTGTTAAGTGTTACTTGTTAAAGATGTAATTATCCAATGATTTCCAAATTGGCTGATCAAAATTGTTGTTACATTGCATCAAAATATTATCATTAAATTCTTTTGGTTAAAAAGCACTTTGGAGATATTAATTTAAATAAAGCCTTCGGGAACAAAGTCTTTGTGTACGTTTCTGCAAATAGTAACGCTTATTTGAAGTTGTTGCCTATAAATATCATGTTAAATCGACGTGCGGGAAATTCTTGAGGCAGACCGACACCTCCAGAGATGCTGGCAGGTAACTTCACTTTGAATAACGTTCTCTGTCACTAGGCTAAAACATATAATTGTAACCACTTAAATAAAATTAAGATCACTTTTGAACGGCGACGACACACATTTCCAGATCAAATGTAGGTTGTACTGAGATAAGAGGTACGTTTCACCTGTGAGAGAGCCTACGGCGACGGTTATTTTGATACGTAAAAAGACATAATCGACAAAATATAAACATCATACTTGAGATTGGTGCGTTACGTAGAAGAAATTAAGAAATTCTGAGTTTCATTGCTCGAAAGGTTAACTTCTATTCTTCTCAACATTATAACTTTGGTTTATAATAGAGGCTTTTGAACATTTAATTTATTTATTTATCTAATCTTCGTTAAAGAATAAGGAAAGGATAATCGAATGCAGTATTGAAATGTTCTTAAATATGAAGTTTTGCTATTCTCAAAGAAACAAGACTAATGAGCAGATGTCTTTAGCTGTTTTAAATTATGTATAATATATACCTGCCATAAACTGGCTGTCACATGCATAATTACAATTTTAAATGAAGTGATGAATCTGTATTAGCGAATCTCGAACGTAAATGTAAAAATCCTTTAACTTTTTTCTGACTATTTAAAACTTACTCTTTAATATTTATCTATTTATGGTAAATCGTCTTTCAAGTAGTTCGTACATTGGAGGAATGAGAAATTTTAATTCGTGATAAATTGACTTGTCTTTCACACCGATATAATTGCGAACACAAATTGCTATATAGAAAACCTTACTCAAATGGAGTGCATTATTTTTTATTTGTTTCAAAAATTTCGACTAAAATTAATATTCAATAATCTTTAAAAAGCGTGTATTCTTATATTTAAATTCGTTTAACATATTTGTGTACAACAATAATCAGTATTTTCAATAAAATAATTCCAAGCTTCTCAAGTGTTGAAAACGCATAAAACAATAAATGACTCGATGCGTGATTATTGGTTACTCCAACAGAGTGCAATATTCTTCGGTTTGTATACATAATTAAGCTGCAGTCATCTTGACCGCAAATTACACCGTCCTGAGCAGTCAATTTGCATTGTACAAATAAACTCCGCTCTTGCTTTCCACAAATTCGTTCCCTCAGCACCTACGGTAACATTTTCTCGCGATTCCCGCACAAATCATCAGCCTCGTTTCACCGGGGCAGTAACTATGAGTTCCCATACAAACATCGGCAAAACTCCTCGCGCCACCATTTAAAAAAAGTCATTCCCCGCGAAGCGATCGACGAGACCCACATGCATGGATTTTCTAGGCGCAACGCTCCAACAATGACTCCGTCAATTACCCGGTACGTGTATATCCCCGCCTCTGGGTCGTCGTCACCCATCGGCGCTTTTTCTCTCCTCCGCGCGGACAGAAAGCAGCGGCGATCGCCGAGCGCGTCGATATGTCGACGTCGACGCCGAGCCGATATCTTTCTGCAATGCTGCAAAGCGCGCATCGTCCGGGGAGATCATCAGACGCGTAATCGCGGCCGGTGCCTGCAAGCGCGCGCTCCGTCGGCGCTTTAATCGGCTTTTCCTGCATCTCTTCTCAGTGCTCTATGCGACGCGCGCCGGTATTAGACGTCGCTCCGAACGCGCTGCCGCCTGTTGCCCTCGAGTGCCGAGCTTGCTGATTGCCTGGCGCTTTTTCGCCCGAGGGACGAGATTCGGGAGAGGAGTTTTTCAAGATTTCGCGAAGCAGGTACGTGAGAGGGTTTCGGATAAGGCGGTTTATTTGCGAAATTGATGGATAAATATTTATTACTGGGCTCTACTGATAAATACAATAGTAGATCGTTTTATATTTAAAATTAATATGTAGTAAAGATAAAACGAATTGATGAAAACGAAAGCAAAGTCCAATGTCTGAAGATTTTGTTGTGATCGCATCGAATACAATTTTTTGACACATTAAGATACAAAAGTTTTGCCAGTTTTCTTTATCGGAACAGATAAAGTTACTGCAATTGTGAAACGATCATTTGATGGAATGTAAATTTAAACCCAAAAGTATAAAAAACTAAGAGCCTTGCAAACACTTCGACTTTTAGAAATTTACAAAACAGTGCGCTTCGTAGTGGTCAGTGATAAGATAAAAAATTGATGACCGATAAATAAGATAGTTTTCCAGAAATAAACGAATTGATGATGGTAGATTTGCTAGTAAGAAGCGAAAATATTTTTAGTCTTATTTTTTGAAATGACTCATGTGAATATTTTTAATAAAGGCAGCGGTTTTAATTTTACAACAATGTATGAAGAAAAAATTTAATTCCTGCAGTAGAAATTTTGTTGTTGAAAAAAATTCACTCAAAACTGTTTGAAAAGAAGTATTTGAGTAAAAATGTATATATTTACTTCACTTGTAAGATACACTGTTTGTTTGCATGTGTAAGTATCTATTATAAATTCAGAGATTATTGACAGATAATTACAATATCAAATGTAGTCAGCTATGATGAGAGTTTTAGATGTTATTTTAATTGTTAAACAATAGTTATTTTTTCTTTCACAAAGTGTTTTTCTTGAAATAAAAAAGCTTTGAAGGATGCAAGAATAATATATACGAAACTAATATTTTATTGATTAATTGATTTTTGTCGTTGAGGAATAAAAAAGCAATGCTCAGTTCAAAAAATCTATGAAATTAATGAAAGATACTCATCAATCATTTTAAAATGTCTTTGTTTCGAATTTGCATTCGTAACAGTTTCTAAATTGACAGTCTTTTGATTTTGAGTGAAATGCATTAATGAATCAAATGACAAATGAATGCTTTTCTTGTCTGCAAAAATGTTTTTAGGCTCTTTAATATTATTCAATTTAGTCCGTTTATGAAGTGGCGCGAGATAATAAAGTATTATTCATGTCATTACTGTAAAGTATATGGAAGTGACAAAGGAAAGGGAAACAAAAGACAATTTCATTTATCATAATTCACTTACTGAAAATATTCGTAAAAATTTGCGAGACTGTTTTGTTTACATTATTATTAATTCAATTTTATTAATTAAATACTTCCTTCACTTAATAATCGACCAACCTAAAGGTTTCATTACTTTGTTATCGTATAGGAGCGTTGAAAACCGAGGTCGCACGTCAAACATTTCGAACACTTTTTTTTTATGTTTGACTTCCTAGGATTCGGAAAACACATATAATCATATCATGTCTCTCAGAGGTCTGTGCACCAGAACAATACCAATTACGATTCGTAAGGACGTACGTACGCCTAGTGAAATTGATTGTTGGTATATAACTGTACACTATAATTACTGGACAATGGCAAAACGGATGAGCGATCCTCCACTCAAGAAAGGCGACGCGCTCACCGCGGCGCGGCCACGCAAACGCGTTACTGGCGAAGCATTCAAATTCCTCAGGAATTTTCTTCCTGAATTTTTTCTTACGCTATCCTTCCCTCGACAGGTTGACCGAGCCAGAAGGAAGAAAAATGGAGCCGAAGATCATAGAGAAGGTGGCGGAGAAGATCAACGCGTCGAATATGCTGATCGGCGGCGTGCCGATGACGCTGGACGTCACAGACCTCGACGATTATCACCTCGAGAAGGCCGAGAGGGAGCTGCGCGAGACGCCCGAATTGGTTCAAGAGTCCCTCAAGGTCCTCATCGATATGCTAGCAGGTCAGCGTTCCTTACCCTCTTTTCCGGGCACCGATCCGCGCGGCTTGCTTCCGTTTTCTGGCTTCAGTGGAAAAGTATGACGTTATTGCCGCGGAGTCGCGAACGAGAATTTTAGCAATGTTTTTTTAAATTCAGAAAACTTCTTTCAGCGACAGATTTTACTTTAAAAATAGCTATTATTTAAATAACGCGAGACGTCCCGACCCTAAAGTTTGAAACTCGTTTTTTCGAGCTCATTGTTACGCTGCATTGTCCGCCTTGAATTATGCAAGAGTACTTGCTTTTTATTCGATTCTGCATACAAGTTTGTAAAAACTATGTAATTACGATCTAAGGATGAGTGGAGATGTAGCTGGAAGATTTGAGAAGCGGATTCAGTCGGTCATCTTTTAATACCTATTGCTACATCTCGGCAACTTATATCAAGCTTTAATTTTCTTGGCCTCACTACGAGTGAATTTAAATTATTATCCGCTTTATTATACGTGTAAATGGAACTGCACTTATTGAAAATTCAAAAAATTTTATAATAAATGACGTAAAAAATGATAAAAAATTGCGGTATATAATTGCAAATAATAATGTGACTAATGCCTTGCAAAAACTTTAATATTAAAGATGAAAGAATGTTGTTTATTGCAGAAACTTTTCAAGCGCCGAGAAACTAGTTTAATAAATCTCCTCTCGTCCACGTCGCATCAGTCGTCCGACCGATAAAAAATTTACCGCCATAAAGCACAAATTTTTCTCGTATATTTTTCTAGCTTTATCGTATTTAATAGAGTTTTTTTCAAGCCAACGCTAACGCAATTTATTCCATCTTCTTTTTTTTTCAGAGGAGGAAGACTTATTCGTGCCATTAGAAAAAGAGTTCCTGCAGAGATTTCTCCGGCCATGCAAATGGTACCCGAATAGTGCATTTAAATTGGTACGTCAATGGCGATAAGATGCTAATTGTAAATAACAAAAATGCTCGCGAGGCCGGGTAAACACCAAAGGCGAATATGTAATTGCCGCGAAAAAAAAAATCGGATGATAAGCATGTTCAAAGTGGATAAAACGCTCGATGTGGAAGCCGAAGGACGATGAGGTGGTTTCGCGGGGCAAAAAACATAATCAATTCATTTTCTGCTTCTCGATACTGATTATAGACATTATTTTAATAATCAAAGCTCGCGCGCAAGTACAGGTTGAAATTACTACTCTCTCAGATCAACTGTTTTTCGATTTGGTGATTTTTGAAAATTTTGTTGGGTCTAATTATATTGTATATATTGTAGCACTCGACTGCATTACTAATAAGTTCTGACTAAAAAAGGTGGCAAAAAAAGTGTATTTTTTTGCAATTTTTTTTCCTTCTTATGCGGACAAGGTGTTATATGAATGTTAAACAAAATCTTGTGCATACTCACGATTATTTTTAAACACCTTGAAAATTAACCCGACAAGCATTGCTATAATCAGATAAACACAATGATTTAATTAAAAAAAGTACGCACATACATAAAATCACCTGATTAAACCGATCTTTCCCGCATCGGAGGACTAATCGAATTATATCCGGCCAGATAAAACGCTTCTACGAGTACCACCGTAACCACCCGGAGATCTACAAGGACCTCCTGCCGAGCAACGAGCGAGCTATCCTGGTCTCCGGGGTGATCACGCCGCTGCCGAGGCGCACCGCCGACGGTCTCAGGGTCCTGGTGATCGAGGCCGGCCGCAAGTGGAACCCGAAGCAGATAACCCTGGAGCAGATCTTCCGCGGCGCGATCCTCAACCTCGAGGTCGCCGTCACCGAGCCCAAGTCGCAGGTAACGAGAGGCGCCGAGTCTAGTCCGTAAGGGTATTAAGATTCAAGTGGGCATTAGTAGAGGCGCGTATTTTTAGACCGCCGGCTGAGCGGATTCATTCGAGTAAACAGAGTGGGATGATGTTCGCCTCGCGGTTTTGGAGCGGAATAGTTTTTAGCTTTAGTGGACTAGATTGGGGTTTTTATGCTGCGTAGTGCAGAAGTTTCTTTTAATTTTGGTATTTACTGGATAGTTCATTTTGTAGTGTAGTAAAGGTTGACAGGGGCGAGACTTCGGGAAAATCACCTTTCAGGAAATGGAGTAGCTATTTTATCAATTTTACGCATATCTAGTAAGATCTAATCCCTTTTTACATTATAGATTTAAAACGAGTAGCGCAAAAGACGTCAGAATATGATTTTTAAATATTTTTCCGGAGCCAATCTTTTGGCACCATTATGACTTTGATTCTAATTTGTTTGAATCCCGATTTTCAATTATTCAATTGTGAATGATTCTTATGCTTATCGGCTGTTATTTCGCTAATTAATTATCACAATTGTATTTCAGGTTTCTGGAGTACGAATAATCTTGGATATGGAAGGTTTGTCTTTGGGCCAGGTCACTTACTTCTCGCCGAGATTTGCATCTTCAGTTATCGAATTTGTAGGCAGGTGTTTACCCTGCCGCTTGAAAGGCGTCCATATAGTTAACCAATCATTTGTGTTCGATATGGTCTTTGCCTTCTTCAAACCCTTCTTGAAAGTGAGTTTGATTTTTCCATTGTTTTTTAAAAGTAATATGTGTATCATCGTACAATTAGGTATCAATTTAAATTTAAAGGGAAAACTTCGAGACAGAATATTTTTCCACGGCGCTGATCGACCACTTTCAGCTTACATAGATGCCAAAACACTTCCCAAAAAATACGGCGGCGAAGCGGATTTTCCGAGTGAACCAATTGGTGAACCGTATTACGAAAATTGTTGCCTTTATGAGGAGTATTTCGCAGGTAAATAAGAGGAATTGTACAATTATCGAAATTTCAGCTGCATTCGCTTATATTTGTTTAATGTATGTTTGCAGATATCAATCGCTATGGTTTCATTAACGACTGTTGATGTGAATCAGAGATACAAAACAAATGGCTCGTGATTAAAGAAGCTCTACGTTACTTAGACGGTTGTTAGTTGTTCAGGTTGGAGAGTTATTTATTAAGAAATGACTTGTAAGCAAATTGATTAACTTTGGAGGAATAATTTGTCCTAGACGTCGAAATTATTTGTTATTGCACAAAGCAACTTTTTGTACAATTTTAAAAATTGATATTTTCTAAGGGAAACAAAATAAATACTTTTACTGGATACGTTAGAATCGTATTGTAAATGTGAATGCGTGTATGTATATGGTTAATAATAAATTGTTGTTACTTGTTATAGATATAAGTTGTTTTGTAATTTATTAGCACGTACTACTGAATATATGTACAAATTGGATCAAGGACGGACGAAATAAAAGAAGCATCCCATTTATAAATATCTCTCTCTATTTACCAAAAAAATTTGACAACTAAAACAAAACTGGTACTGTTTTTTTTTCATATAAATGTCATTTAAAAAATGGCCTAATACGCGTTTTTAATTGACATCAAGGGCTGTTCTCATTCTTTGCACAAGAACACATTGCACGTACGGATCGTACGTCAAATCCACTCTCAACATTGCGATATACAATGACACTCGCTTATGACTCACGCATGCTCGAATTTATAGTTTTTTCTCTCATCTTGCTTACTCTCTTCTCAGTTAAATATCAGGAAAAATACTTGTAGTTCACGTATACGTTATCGCGATGCCTTTACTTTCACTACTTTATATATATTTATATAAAGCGCGTATAAAAACGTGGACAATATCATTTAATAATAATATTACAGTATACAACCTTAGCTAATGTACAATTAAAATTAAGCAATAAATCATTAACAATAATAATAACCACTTTAACGCGACAATATTTCACACGAAGGCGCGAGCTTTCGTACGTTATCTAATCATTGTGTATAGTCGTAAAAATATCAATGAGCTTTTAGACTAATCCATTTCTACGGGGCTGCGAATCGCCTCGGGCGATTCTTCCAGTTTTCGCCTACCGGATTTTGGAGTTAAGAAAGTTTCTCGCTTCCTTGGAAATTTAAGTAGACTTCACCGATCATTGGCTGGTCCGACGACGGGGTCGAGAAATCGCGTTGAAATACTTTGGAGAATGTCGACGGCAAGATGGTCCTTAAATGCGTTGCAAGTTGCTCTACTTCTTATTGTAGCCGTATGAGTTGATGGCTGAAAAAACGGAGTAATAACGTTAATTTCTTCGAAATTCATTCGGTAGATGTGATGAATTTAATACACGATAACTCATTTCAAACTTGTTCAATTAGTATTCTTTCAGCAATATAATTGAATTCAATTGCAAGAATGCACTTGAGGACGTTCACACGACAATTGCAATTTCTTCGAATTTGCTCAACCCATCTTTCGGTAATGAAATTTGAGAAATTCAATGTCAAACTTGAACTTTTAACACGGAGGTCCTATGCTAAGCTTCCATAGGTACAACATTTTTACAGATAGCAAAAAAAGTTATCTTCGAAATGTAGTAAAAAACTACTTTATGATTCTATGTAATGTATAGAATAATATGCTACCAATTTTATAATAGCTTCCGTTACTAATTATCGAGAAATAACTAAACAAAGATCAAGATTTCACGGATTTTGCATCTGACAAAGTCAGGCGAGACTTGGCAACGTCATCTAATATTGTTTGGGTTTTTTATGCACAGGAAATAAACTGTATAATTTTACTTATGCGTTTCACGAGGTTGTTCTCAACTTTTTCTCCCAGGGAGCTGGTAAAAAAGTATTTATAGATAACTACTCCAAGTTGAGAATCACCGTAGCGCTTGAACATCCTTAATCTATATCTTCTGCATAATAATTTTTCGCGATAATACGATTAAAATCAATTACCGTCATATTCCCCATCGCACATCATGAGAAGCTCGAGCCACTGATTGCCCGTCACCCTCGGGATTTGCAGGTTTCCCCCGTAGCAATCCGGCAAGCACTTAGGCGAGATGTACTTGTGAAGAGATTTGCGGTCCTTGCCGTGGAAGATGATCTGAAAAGCGAGTTTTAATCATTGCTCGATCTGGATTTCAAATCTGGGTCGAACGTACCGGGCGCTCGAGTGGATAAAGACGCGTTTTTTAGAATGGATTTTTAATTAAAAGGTGGCCATGAATTCTTGTGCAATCGGTATCAGTGTTTAAAGTGAAATGGCGTTTATCGCCGATTTAAGTAATGACCCGTACACTTTTATTTTCCACTGGTGCCGCAGTAATGAATCGATTAATAATTTTTGTTCCGTAAGTGATTGTAATACTTGCACTTAAATTCTTTTACCGCTATTGCAATACATGAAATAGCTAATCGATGGTATTTTTTTCAAATTGTTTGAGAAATTTCTGTATGTAATCAATAAAGCAATCCAAAAAAATTCGTTACAGTTTATGCAAGATCAAACGAGTCTTTTTTACTCTGTTTTTCAGCAAGTTTATCTCCGAGCAAGAAAGAAAAACAAAGCGCATAGGCAGCTGCTGTCGGTGACAATTGCGATACGAATTATCATCGTCCGGTATATTCACCTCCTTGATTAATCGTTACACATAAAGATTACACTCCATTGCAACCAACCGATTACTTAGGTTAAAAAATCATTATGTTTTCAGATAAAAGCCAATCTAAAATTTATCACAGTTGCTTCAATTTAAAAAAAAAAAATTTATCCAATCAATCGAAAAATAGTTCTACTCACTCTGCTCTTCAGTTTTTCCCTGAGGAAGGGCTTGAAGAGAGCAAAGACCATGTTGAAGATGTACGGCTGGTTGACGATGTGGATGTTCTTGATCCTAAGAGGCATCGCGTCCTGCAGCCAGTCGACTATCCTCTTGGCGAAAGGCGGCGTGAACTGCATCGTCTGCTGGAGCGACAGACCGTCCATGTCGAATACGACGATGGCTCCGGCTATTTGGGATGTGGGCTCCAACATCGCTGCCTCGAGGTACATGACGCAGCCCTGGAAATAGAGTTTTCGTTTTAATCTTTGTTTAGAGAACGGTGGGTTGGTACATGAAAACCCTAGGAATCTTGAGTAACATTGAGCACGCGGAGAAAAATTTTTTAGTAAAAATTACTGTACGGTCCCGTAAAGCAATCGCAAACTGTCAAAAACTCAAAAAATGACGGTACTTTACAGTAAAATTTACAAAACTTTTAATAAAATTTAGTACAAAGTGTACAAGGTAATTTTTTGGGTTTTTGGAAATCTGTGATAGTAATTTTTACTGAATCCTAAAGATATAAAAAAATTTATGAAAATATATAGCTTGTAGATATTTTATTAATGTTTGCAATTGCGCGCAGAAAGAAGAAAAACGCACCTTGAAGACTTCGTCGAGGTTGACCTCGTTGTACTTCCACTTTTTGCCGAGCTCGATGATGAGAATCCGCCGGCCGTGCTGGTCGCGATTCGGCAGGACGGTCAGGATGTTGTGGTCGAATATGTTCTTCTCGTTGCTGGGCTTCAGGCCGTCGTAGACGTTGGCGTGCTTAACCTTGAAGCTGTAGTAGTTCTTGACGAGCTTCAGCGCCGATTCTGGGTAGTACTTGCAGGGCCGCAGAAACCTGATCAGCCAGGCGTCGCGGTCCAGCGGGCAAACGAGGTCCTTCTCGCCTGAAATTTCGGCCTCGATGAGCGAAGTTTTTCTTACGTTGGGTAATAGGTTGTTATGTTTTTCAATAGATTGTTGGAAAATTAAAGGCGAAAAGTCAAAATTAATGAGCTGTGATATAATGTAAATAGCTGATACAAGTATTGAATTTAATGGTACTTAATATTAACCGAGTTGGATTTATTGTATTAACAATGCTATCTATATGATTTTAATCTTCTTTGAAAAGCGAAAACTGGGGCTTTCTCCGAGATATAATGGATATGCTTTACAGTTTGGAATACCTTTGAGAAGTTCCCTCAGCTGTTCAACAGCTTCTTTTTGAATTTCAGGACTCTCTCGCAACTCCTTCTTGGCCACCTCTTGGATTTCAGCACTCGGGGGTCCAAGTTCGAACTCCAGAACGCCCTCACCCAACTTTATGGATGGCAACTTCTCCATTTCGGTCAACATGGTGGCTGAAAGAAGGAACAAGTTACTTTAATAAGTTCGCCGCAGCTTTCGGAACATTAATTTTAGTATATTGGAATGGAAGATATCAATTGCCTTGTTTTGATTGTTGGTTCATTACTGTTTTCTATGAAGGTTTAGTTTGAAGTGAAGGAAAGAATGACTTCGAGATCAGGAAAATAAATGCGAGGTAAAAATATCTGACAGATGAGTTTATATCTGTATTTAGAGAATCTAATCTGTTGCATCAAGAACTACAATGTACAAAAATATTGCAATTAAAGATTAAATAACTGATTAAACTAAAGATTAAGGAATGATGATTTCTATATTTAAAAAGATTGACTTAATTGATAAAATTAATTAAAATTTAATTTCTAATCTAATTGTATTGATTATTTTACAAATCTAGGATTGAATCACAAATTTTCTTCGTATATATTTTACTTTTAAATTTTTTCTAAACTTTACATATCTTTTAATCACAAACAACTTTTTATGATAAAAAATGTATACGTTATTCAATCTCAAATCAATCAATCAAACCCATCTCTCTTTCAAACTTTTTATCTCCCAAGATATCTTGTCAACGATTTTATCAATCGACAAAAAACAACGAACGGAATACTCTCAGTGCGGAAAAAAGTGCGGCGCATTCAATTACCCAACGAAAACAGTCCCACAATTAAACGTCAGAGCACACATAATACCAGACGTTTCATTAAGATCGGCCGCAAAAAGCATCCTCTAAATGCAGGTACGCCAAGTAATAATCTCCAACACACATCTCTCGGATTAATTTCCAAACGTACGCACAAAATTCCCTCCCGGCGCAAAAAAAAAGAGTCGCGCGACACGCACAACACCCCAGGTATCAATATCTCCTTTAGCCTCGAGGTCAGCCGGTCACGTGACCCGCGGAGGCGCGCTTATACCGGCGATATACAGGCGCTTACGTCAGATGATCGGACTCGCGAGAGGGGGGCAGGGGGGGGACGGAGGGAGGCAGCTCTTAATAGCTGTCATTAAGGAATCCTCGCGGCTCTGTGCGGCGTCATTAGCGCCGGGCTACCGAGAAAAGGCGACCTCGCTCTCGCTGTGTGCTTTTTTATCATCGGCGCCTCTCCGCGCGCGCTCTTCCACACCCCGCCGGGCCGCGACTGCCATCGAGCACCGGATTCGTCCTGCGCCATGAGCGGCCGCTTTGACGTAAGTTCCACTTGTTGCACTGCTTGAGCTTGACTGGGCTTTCAGAGGGCAGCGGTTCGCGGCGGGCAGCCGGGAATCGCTCGTGATTTTTTGGGGTAAATTATTATTCGATGGCGCTGACCGATGCCTTTTTAAAAATGGTTTATTGCTGGTTTTGTTTGCGTGGAAGTAATGAAATATTAGTAGACGGGGCAAAACAATGTCCAGTATAAATTCTAATTTTAAGAAACTATTAGTTACTGGTGTTTTAGATTAAGCAAGAAATCATCATTTCGTCCTACTATTTTCCCGCTCAGTATACTTAAAATTCCCTAAATACGAAATCTCAAAGATCTTTACGGCTGATTTTCCCAGGCGTCCAAGAATAACGGTGACGCAATAATCGCTCATCAGCACCAGTTACAATTACCGCACCGACAGCCGCACTCGAAATACAAACAGCCACAAAAAACGTGTCCCAACAAAAACAAACCCGAGCCGAGCCGGTTATCTTCACAAAGGCAATCTGCCGCGCATCGCCGCCTATTATGCAGCTCAAACAGGCAGCCGCCTCGATAGCAATGAGCCGCGAGATCGCGAGACTTACTTATTCTCTCGGTGCACTACACTCGCGCGCTTTTTTGCACAAACTCGACGGGATGCAGAGGCGAACTAGCCGAGGCAGAGGCGTAGGAGGCAGACTTTTATCGCCCCTCTCTTTCTCTCTTTCTCTCTCTCTCTCTCTCCTTTTTAGTAGTGACAATTACGGAGCGCGGCGCGTTCGATAAAAACGCCGTCGATAAGCCCGACGATCGAGGCGGAAAAGTGGGCCGTTTTTAGGGATGGACTGATAAGGCGAAGCTATGCGGCGGAAACTGTAGAGCGACGGCTAAATTTGTCGGAGAGCTTGAGATCGGTGTTGCGCAATTGTCTGCCGGGTACATAGTTGAAGTTTAATCTTATGCAGCGCTTCCTTATTTGATGATAATTCAGTGAGATTGAGGGTTTCGGTTTTTCTTCTGGTTGAGCGAATTTGAAAGTGGAGATTCGATTGTCTGGATGATGATATAATGTAATTAGCAGCTCGTGAGATTTTCTGATTTGGGAAGAGAAGATTAGCAGATAAGTGGATGTATAATTTTATAAAGCAATAATATTTCGAAACAATTATGTATAGATTTAAAGAAAAGTAAATTGAAATATAATAATGTGGGTTTAAAAAGATGAGTATGTTATTATAGAACAAAGAAAATTAGTATTTACAGGAAAATCAGTATTTTTACTTGAAGCGAATGAATTTTTTTTATCAGTTTACGACTTTTCAAGAAACTTACAAAATGATTCAAGCTTAGAACGATAATTGGCTGGATGTTAGTCAGTCAGTAACTAACAACTCTTATTATTGTTAAACGTTAAACAGTGCAATCTTTAAGAAGTTTTGTTTATTATTCTCTTCGTTTTTTAAAAAAAATCACGTAATATATCCATTGCGTGTTATTCTCGAACGAATAAAATAATTAGCAACATCATCTATCAAACTACCTTAGGCTGGACATTTTCTATTCTAGTCGTCAATTGAATGTACTGATCTTTTTCAATTCCGATAAAAATTACGAAAGGCCAGCGGACTACAGCCGCGCATGACAAATAATTAGTCTGCAGTTAATTTTATAAATAATTTTATGAATGATGGAACAGTTTTTATGGTCGCCCAGACAAAAAAAAAAACAGAACCGGTCAGCTCATTTGCTTGCTATCAGCGTGTAAGATTCACGATGTCAAGAACATTTTGTGCAACCGTCTTAGCATTGACGTGAGTCATCTGCGGGCATCTTTATTCCAGTCGCTTTTCTTTGAACTCATATATAAATCGCAAGATTCGTTCTGAAAGAGATGATATATTCAGAAAGTGAGTTAGGTTTAATGTCACTGCGATTGTATACTAGTCGGAACTTTAGTTTTAGTTAACAGGACGATGATTCGCGTAATGACTGATTATTTAATATGGGACAGTAATAAGTATTTACATCAGTTATTAATATTATTAAATGTGATCTTTTTCATTAGCTGGTGAATGATTATTTTATTTAAATTATTAAGAAGCATTATAATTGTATATCTAAGATTACATGTAATGTGAGCTTAACATTCCTAACCAAAAAAGGTATACTTATTTGTTTCTCAATTTTAATCTGCGTTTGAATGTGCATGTTGTCTTTCGATATACTTTGAGAAAAATGAAATGCAACTGACCTTTACGACCTTTTACAATTCACAAACGGCTAGAAAAGCAAAACGCGTCTTGGAAGATGAAGGCTGATATTCAAAACAGATAACGTGCTCAATCTCCTCCCGACTTTTAAAAACTGTACGCGTGACAAGCGAAAGAAATATGAGGAAAACGTAATAAAGTTTTGCAAGGTAAAGCCTTTTATCATTGCTAATTCTGGATGTATCTACAAGAAGCTTCGAGTTTTTTTTTTCAGCACTTCTTCAGACCCTTTTTTCCTGAAAAGTCTAGAAAATTAGAAACGATAAATGACACTCGAATGCAAATCGCCTTTATGCAAAATAAATTGTCGCTCATTTTTCTCGATAACTCGTAACGTTGAACTTTTTTACAAAAACAGTATTATGCTTAACGAGCCGGTCGGTTTTCTGCTTATTCGAACGATATTATGTCCTCAATTATTTATCATTCAGGATGTGTTGGACCATTTTTAAACTTATGAATTTAATGGCCCATTCAAAATATTATTACCGACGGAGCTCTTTTTTCAATACCAATTGTGCAGTCATATATGCGGTTTGCGTCACGATCTCTCACTTTTTCCATTTCCGAAGCATCGCGCGTCCGTCTTTATCAGTCGCGCGAACTGGCGAGGCTTCTCTATTTAATATAAATACCGGCCGTTTCGACGATAGTAAAACTCGAGATTTTCCACGCGGCTACGATACAGAGTTGGCACGTGACCGCACTGCCGATCGCTTCGAATCGCGATGCGCGCGCATCCGTGGATAGAAAGCAAATCTCGAGCCGTCTGCGCGCACGTAAAAGACAATAGGACGAGTCGAGACGTTATCGACTGTCCACTTTGAGAAATATATATTGCAGGGTAAAACATATTTTGTTTCTTGAAACTGTCGAAAAAATGTCATCGAACTCGGTTTCTCGTGTTTGTTATTATCGCAATTGTTTTGGGCACCAATTTTTGTATAAGAGTCAAAGCGTTATCAAGATATTAATTAAAGTCTTGTTGTCAGTCAGCTAATCGTTGTCAGAGCGTTATCAATATATTAATTAATTATTAACTTGAAAACAAATTGGAGCACTGTCTGAAAATAATCCATTGTGAGCTACAAAATACTAAACAACAAAAACAGCTGTTAACGATAACCAAACGCAGCGGCGAACCCGCCGCTTGCGGACAGGCGCAAAAATCTCACAATCGCGCAAGAAACAATTTCCAGATAGTTCGTGAATAAAAAATGCGCATTAGCACGCGATTACCGACCGCGATTGCAAAATTCGCGACCGAGTGGCTCAAGACACCTGCTTCGATTAGGGGGAGTTTGGAAATTGGAAAAGTAGGCGAGAAGCGGTCGGGAAAGCGGAAAAATTGTGCAAGGCTGGCACCGCTGCTGCTATTGTTTTGCCAAACGGTCAAAGTGGGGGGGTTTGCTTGTTTTTGAAATTGTACAAACAGGTTTTGGAGGTGAAATGAGTGGTCTGAATGTGTTTTATATTAAGTACCATTCTTTCGTTAAGTAAATTTAGTATTCTAGTCTCATTGAATAGACAAACATTTAAATAACTAGATTTAATTTTACTGGCCGAAAAAATAAAACATTAAGTTGTCTTAATTACAAAACCGAAATGAAACGCTGAACGTTAATTTTTAAAAAGAGCAGTCCGCGCATGGCTAAGCGTATGCACGCGGCGCTCTATTAGGAAATTCTCGAGTGGCTAGGTTTCGAGCATTCAGAGTGACGTGGGGAATACTTGAAAGCACGAAGGGTAAGGGATACGCCGCGCTGAAAAGTTAATAAGCACGATACACTGCTAGAATATAGGGGAGCACATAAATTGCGAATGCAAGTTGGGTTACACATAGGAGACGCTGAAAATTAATTTCGGGAGGTTTTGGTTCATAATTAAAGCCGCGTTTAATAATTATGGCAAAATTAAAGAGTTTTTAAAAGTGGAATTTTTATTTGAGCAGGTTCATTAAAAAATTCCACAGGATTCGCGCGAAATGAATTGGATAAAATTATACGTAGAATAATTGATGAATACTAATCAATTTGCTTTTTTGCGAAAAAAAAGAAGGATTCGATCGTGATGCTAAGAGAACAAAAAACAGATTTCATAAAGAGACGGATATTACAAGTTCGCGCCAGTCTCGTCCAATCGATAATACATAATTGCTTTTTCTTATAGTTTTTGCGCAAGTAAATATGATTAAATATGAATCTTGAATTTTTAAGATGATTTATCCTCATTTGGTGAATATCGTTTTTAGAAATAAATAAATAAAAAAACGTCTTTATAAACTTATATTTAGAATTGTAATTTGCAACTTCGTGCCAAGAAAAAGAAAATAATTTAAATTTCATTACGAAACTTTAAGTAGTACAACAACTTTACTGAAGGCTTATGAAGTGTGCTGAATTAAACCGAGTTTGCTATACGACGAGGTAAAGAGAAAATTAGATGTAGATTAAATTTTCGAGCGAAGCAGAAAAAAATGTTATCTTACTATTCCTCGTAAAAATAGCTACAGCATTTAGTTCCATAGCCACGTAATCAATTAACCCTTACGAGGTATTTCATAAATCAGAGCAACCAATCGGCAGTTAGCAAGTTGGATAGCGTTCTCAGGAGACTCCCTAATTGAATCTTTACGTCAAGATTAATACTCTGGCAGATTGGCTTGATTTGATACAAGAGAATTTTTTATTACAAATGTACAAATATTGATTAGTTGACACGTTTTCTTATAGACGGACTTTTTTAGGAAAAAATTCTGTGACGACTAGAAGGGCTTACTATTAAAGATTCTTCCTTAGAAATTGCGGGTATGATAGACGTTGTTTATTTTCAATTACAGAGAAATCAATTTAAACAAATAATTAATTGAGATCTGCGGAGAGTAGGAAATGCAATATATTAATTTTGAATACTAAATTTTGTGACTTTAAATATTATTACGTATAGAATAACAAATTTTACTATTTAGTAAAGTAACAATTTTCGTTTGTGTATTATAAGAAATTTTAGTGTTCATATAATCATTTTTATTCGAAAAAACATTTTATTAAAAATTAATAAAACTTTACATTGCGATTATTATATGCGGTATTAAAAAAATTACCGAATTGTTCCCACTTTTTTTAATATCTATACATTTTTGTTTCTTAAATATAATAATTGAGGTCATTACCTACACATTTTACTATAATTGAACTACAATAAAAAACAATTATTATTGTATTTAATTACTCAATATTAAAAAAATCAGCAGTATATAAACTCTTTCCGATGAGCCACCACCATCAGTTTTGAATAATTTTCTAAATGAAGTTTTTAACTGTAGTTAGTTTGTTTCTTATATATGCATTTATTGTCGCTGGCGGCACCGGGAATATCCTACTTACAGCATTATATTTTTAAATATTTGTTAAAGTATATGAATTCTTAACTTCAATAATAATTTTGTTAAAAAAAATACATACATTTTTTTGTAGAGGAAAAATTACGAAATTGTAAGAGGTTGTGGGTGCAACATAGGAAAACAAAGCACTTATTGTATTTTTAAATATTTACAAAACTTTACATTTTTTTTTAAATTTAAGAATGTTTTTGTTAAAAAATATATATATTTTTTATAGAATTTAATGAAGAAAAATGTGATTCAATGTTTACGACAAAAATAGAAACATTAAAATGTTAAATTCTGTTTTAAACATTAAAGAATGATTATTCATTAAAAGTTTATTGTTAGTTTTGCAATGAACTTCAAACTTTGTATTAATTCCTTAACAGAAAAAGTAAATCTAAATCTATTTCATAAAAATTAAAGTTAGACTCAAGATAGTGAATGACAACTAAAAATTGCACGATTTATTTCAAATTTCATTTCAAAGTCCAATCAGATCCCGATTTAATACCGAAAATCTTAGTCTAAAAATATTGCACCTCAAAATTCATGACATTTTTTAAATAAACGTATATTTATTGTTTATAGTAAATGTTTTTAATTTTTTATCACGAAATTCGAAAGAGCAAACTTGAAAATAGTAGGATATTTTACGATAAAAAATTTAAATGAATCGTGTTTTACTATTCATATACAATATAATTAATTCTACAACATTAATATCGCGATTTATCAACGTTCGTACATCAAACGGGGATTTGACCTATGAATAACTTCTAGGGGCCACTGACCTCTAAGACGAATACCTATCTGAATGTGGAATTTAGTGCCCTTTCGAAATATGAGGTGAAAAATAGGGGTTTCCATTTCAAAAACAAAAATCAACCCTCAAATCCTCCCTTATTTTTAAAAAAGTGATGAACGGCCATATTGAAGGACATAAAGATTTGCTTTATGAATTGTTTGAGATTGAGCGGTTTAAATTTTTAAAAATGTAGCCTGATTATTTTCTCTTAAAAAATTAAAATAAGATGGTAAAATTAAAGGAATCGAGTTCTTAAACGTTTAGTAATTAAAAGTAGAGAGCTATTGGAATTAGAATAGAAAATAAAAAAACGCTTGTATACTTTTATAAAAGTTAATACGAGGTGTACGTTAAGATTATATGTTCTACTTTACTGAATTATTAAACATTCATGAAATTATAGTGCAAAAAATATTTTGGTCTTGTATTATGAAATAAATTTGTTTTTATGCGTAATAAAAATAAATAAAGCGCTCGTGGCGCGCTGAATTTATCCGAATCTACCTGAATGTATCTAAAGATGTAAAAATTATTATGAATGATGGCAGAATTATTAATAAAGGAATATGTAATAAAAATTATAGTACATATACTAATTTTTATTAAATTATGTCAGAAATTTTATTCTGACATTTATCTCAGTGTACATACTAAAATGGTAAGGCTTAATATCGAGGTTGCTATGCGTGCAAAAAAATGAGTTTTATATAGGCTTAAATCAACTTTGAAGATTTTAAAATTTCTCTGTCAGTTCTTTAAACTATTTTCAGAATTTATAGAATAAATTACTATCTCCCTATAAAATTCACACCTTCGACAAGCAACTGGCCTCTAATTTTCCTCAGAAAGAAATAAAAACACGGTCACGAAGAATAATATTCTATTTATAACCCATTAAATTATTCCAGCATTTTCGCCTTGTTTCTCTGCTTTCTTTTCTGCGTGATTCGTTATATAGCCGCGGGTTAAGAACCAACGAGCTGATGCATTTCTCTGGGAGTTCACAAGCTTGACAATGAGATGTTTGTAACCGAGATGTGAAATGTGAAATTCCTCTGGACTTACTTACTTTCTCAACGCACCACTTGGCGGTTATTGTAAAACAGTTTTAGTTTATTTTCTTGCTACTTGCATTAACATAAGCTTTAAAATAAACTACGATAATATAAATTCTTCGAGAACAACGATTAATTATGCATAAAACTATGAGAATTGAAATTTAAAAAATGAATGGAGGAAAGAAACCGAAGCAGTAGTAATGATGAAAAACGCAAGGGAAGGTTTTCTCGATAAATTTCCCGGCGGGATAAACGTTTTCCTGGCCCCTTATTTTTTCTTATTTGCCTTCTTTTCCTTCATTATAGAAAAAGAAAATTACAT
>UCOM01001731.1:0-35844 GCA_900474385.1 Ormyrus pomaceus
AGAGAAAGATAGAGAGAGAGAGGTCGAAATCTCCCAGCGTCGACAAAGAAATTAGTAAGAAAGAAATATCTCAAGAAGAAAAAGAAAAGTTGAAATCTCCTACCGTTGAGAAAGAAATTAGCAAGAAAGAAACTATCGAAGAAGAACGAGAAAAGTCAAAATCTCCTACCGTTGATAAAGAAATTACTGCGAAAGAAATAGCTGAAGATGAAAAAGAAAAATCTAAATCTCCTAGCGTTGAAAAAGAAACGAGCAGGAAAGATTCATCGGCAGAAGAAATTGACAAATCGAGATCTCCTATAGTTGAAAAAGAAATTTTTAAGACAGAAATAGCTGAAGAAGAAAAAGAAAAATCAAAATCTCCTAGCGTTGAAAAAGAAACGAGTAAAAAAGAAGCCACCGAGGAAGAAAGTGGGAAATCGCGATCTCCAAGCGTTGAAAAAGAAATTACTAAGAAAGAAATAGCTGAAGAAGAAAAAGGAAAATCGAAAGCTCCTAGCGTTGAAAAAGAAATTAGTAAGAAAGATACATCTGTAGTGGAGTGCGAAAAATCGAAATCTCCCGGCGTTGATAAAGAAATGGGGATAAAAGAAGTAACAGCTGAGAAGACGATTGATCTTGTAGATACCAGGGAGTCCGTAGATAAAAAGATTGATAAAGAAGTGCACGATATAGTTAGCCAGAAATCTGAATCCTACAGTTTGGACAAAGAACATGATAAGGTAGAAAAAATGGTTGCCAAAGAATCTCAACGTGAGGATAGGAGAGCATCCACAGCAGATGAATCTCTCGATAAAGCTGTCATTCGATCCAAATCACCAAGTGCTGAAAAGGAATTTTTCAAGAAAGAAGGATCTCCAGAAATATTATCTAGTGATGTTGATCAAAGATCGAAATCCCCTGATGCTGAAAAAGAGTTAAAGATGAAAGGTACATCACCAGAAGTAACAATTAGTGATGATAAAATTACTGCTTCCGGACAAAGGTCTAAATCTCCAAGTGTTGAAAAAGAACTTGTTAAGAAAGAAGGATTAGCGGACCAAGTAGTTACTCCTGCTAGTCATAGTAGATCAAGGTCTCCCAGTCTCGAAAAAGGAGTAAGTGTAAAAGAAACATCGCCTGAAAAAATGTTGGACGAATGCAGTCGTGATATTCAAGACAAGTCTAGATCGCCGAGTGCTGAAAAAGAAACAAGTAAAAAGGAAGGTACACCAGAAATAAGCTCTGCTTCCGATAGTGTAAAAGGTTTAAAAGAACAAAGTCAAACACATGCTTCACCTGAAAAATCGATGATCTTTGAACCAATTGCAACTCAACAATCTAAATCACCAAGCGTTGAGAAAGGCGACAGTAGAAAAGGGTCTCTTCTTTCAGAAATTGAGCTTTCTCATTCTATAGAAATGAGTGAAGAGAAAGAAAGTAAAGCGGAAAAGTCACCTGAAAAAGTACTTGCCTTTGAAGAAACAAAAACAGAAGAAAAAACGATTTTAAGCGATACGAAGACAAAATCTAAATCACCGAGCATTGAAAAAGAAATTATTACAAAAGAAGGATCACCGGCTAAAGAAATAGACAAGGAAGATGTTAAAACCGAACAAAAATCTAAATCACCTAGCGTTGAAAAAGAACCGGTTGAAAAGATTGATCTTGAAAAAGTATCTGATTTAAAAGAATTAGATGTTAAGAAAGATACTAGTGAAACAGAACAAAAACCAAAGTCTGCAGGTGCTATTGAAGTAACAAAAAAAGAAACACTGCATGAGCAAGCACTGATCACTGATACTGCAGAACATGATACAAAGGAAGCACTTTTGTCTGAGAAAGTAAGATTAATGTCTATTAGTGTTGAAAAAGAATTACTGGAAAAAACTTTGGTTAAAGAATTCGATGAAAAAGATCAGCGATCAAAATCACCTAGTGTTGAAAAAGAGGAGATTAAGAAAGAATCCATTGCTGAAAAGACATCTACTACTCAAGAATTAAAGCAAGATATTGTAAAAACCACAATTAGTGAAACAGAGCAAACATCAAAATTGTTAAATTTCGAAAAAGAAGAAATTCAGCAAGCTATTGACATGACAAGAGATAAATCAAAATCACCAAGTAGTGAAAAAGAAATAGTTTCGGACAAATCGTCGATTGCAGTTAGTGCAGAATCTAAAGAAGAAAAACTTGTCAGTGCAACAGATGCTGGAAGCAAAGCTCCAAGTGCCGAAAAAGAACCAGAAATTAGTTCTTTCGAAAAAGCTAAATCAAGATCACCCAGCATTCCAGATTCAGCAATCGAAGTACATGCTAAGGATGTACGCGAATCAAAATCTCCAAGTCCTGAAAAATTCGATAATATTTCTGGTCGCTCTAGTGATGCGCATGTCCGTAAACCGAGATCAAGTATTGTTAGTGATAAATTTGACGAGGATTCTATTGATAGAACCAAATCACCGAGTATTTTAAGCGATAAGTCAGATGAAAAAGATGGTAGGTCTAAATCTCCTAGCTTAGTGGGTGAAAAACTTGATACAGATTTAATTGACGATCACGAAAAAGATGAATGTCATTTTGATGAATTCAAAACTATTGAAGAACAGCAAATAGGCGATAAACATGAAAAATCTAGAAGCTCTAGTATCTCAAAAGATGAACTAGCGGAAAAATTGGATTTTGATCCGATCAATGCACACGACGATCGCAAAAGTTCTATAGCTAGTATAGGAAGTCATGTCGATGATAAAGGCAAAGATCGCAAAAGTTCTATAGTCAGTATAGAAAGTCATGTCGATGATAAAGGCAAAGATCGCAAAAGTTCTATAGTCAGTATAGAAAGTCATGTCGATGATAAAGGCAAAGATCGCAAAAGTTCTATAGTTGGTATAGAAAGTCATGTCGATGATAAAGACAAAGATCGCAAAAGTTCTATAGCTAGTATAGAAAGCCATGTCGATGATAAAGGCAAAGATCGCAAAAGTTCTATAGCTAGTATAGAAAGCCATGTCGATGATAAAGGCAAAGATCGATCACGTTCACATAGTCTATTTGAAGGTGGAGATAAAACTCCTGCAGTACGATCAAGAACTGGTAGTTTATTCGACGATAAGCTGCCAGAAAAGTTAGGAATTCACGAACATGCCAAAGATTCTTCGGGACATTCTGGTGCTTTTGAAGAAAAAGATGAATTACTATTATCTCAGGAAGCACTTGACGATTTGCACAAGGATATTTTAAAAAGAGATTCGCTTTATCAAGATTACCTCGCGTTGGAGACGAAAAAGGCGATAGAAAATCTTCTTCTGAAAGAGTACGTTAATAAGAAAAAAATAATTACTCTTCACACGGTTCACGAGATATCCACCAGTTACAAAATTGATCAAAATGCAGTGATAAAAATTATTAACGAAATTATTAACAGTTTAAAGATCGGACGAGAAACGGTGATTGATTTCGATGAGAAAGATTACGAAGAGTCGGCACATACCCAAAAACTATTAGAAGATGAAGAAAAACTGATCCAATATATTACCGAGGAATTTATTGCGAAAAAGAAAAAGATCAGCTCTGAAACAGTCGACGAAATTGTATGTGCTAAATCAGTACCACGACATTTGGTGGTCTTGGTTATTGAGAACATCATAGAGTCGCAAAGCCTCCGAAGGGAATCTGTCGTGGACGTGGATTTCTCGGAGAGTCAAGAATCGTCGAAAAAAGACAGCGACGACAATCTATCTCACGCACCATCAACGGAAACCGATCAGCAAAGTGTTTTAGATCCTGTTGAGACTCGAAGGAGAGACTCCTTAGAGAGCCCCAGACCTGAACATCAAATCGGCGAAGTAGTTTTTATTTCCGAAAATAAACGAATAGAAGTCGAATCCTTGCTTATCGATGAATACATAAATCGAAATGTCAAAATAACGGAAAATATTTTGGAACAAATATCGACGAAGACTTCTTTACCAAGCTATATGATTCTTGAAATAATCGAGGAAATCATAATGAAAAAGTATCTTTCGCGAGAGGCCGTAGCAGATAAATCAATATTCCACGAGGACGATTACGACGATTCTCAGATTAAATTAGAATACGGCGACAAGGCAACGCCAGAAGCAACCGAGAGAAAATCATCCGGATGCTCGACTCCAGATGTCCCTCACTACCAGGACGGATCCGAAAAGAGTATTCCATACGCGGATTACGAAAGTCCTTTCCACAAAGCATTCATGGGGGGCATGACCGAGATAAGAACGACCCACATTACAACATTATCGGGCAAATCGACGCCAGATTTTGCTCCTCGAGATGGAACTCCGGATTCCACGTCCGAAGTGACGAGCACCGTGACAACAACGACAATCACAAGCGCGCCTCAAAAGTTCGCCGAGAAGGTAGACGATAAGTCTCGAGAATTAACAAGTGCGGGCAAATCTGAAAGTTTAGACGAAGCCGGAGGTAGCGTGGTTGTCTTGAAAACGACGCAAATAGTTACTGATCCCGAGGAAGCCAAGCATATAGCCAAAGAGATTATGAAGCGAGGAAGCAGTTCTGGCCAAGTTACAGAAGTCAGCAGTAGTAAAGAAGAGAGCTCGGAAATAATAACGATAAAAACTGTCAAGACAATCGTCAGCGAGAGCGAAGAATTGCCAATCGACAGCCTTGATAATCTTTTAAAAAGAAGGAGCATCACCGAAACAACGAGAGTTGCCGGCGACAAGTCGCACGCCTCCGAGGCGGAGGAGAAACTTATTTCGTTGGCGACCGAGAGCAGCCTCGCGTCGAAAGCGCTCGAATCCGCAGCCGACTTGGCGCAGCAGGTCGCAGCGCACATTACTTTATCTGGCAAAGATTTAATGGATCACACGGTTTCCGAGCAGCTCGAGCAGTCGACGCTGCCTCTCATCAGAGATTTGATAAGCGAGGAGAAAGGCTACTCCGGAAAGTCGTCGCCAGACGTCGCGTACTCCGGCTCGACCGGGAAATCGACTCCCGAGCCTCCCGTGGCCACGCAGTCGCACTTCTCGGGGCGATCGACGCCCGACCGGCGCTCGGACAATCGCTCGAGAACCGCGACCCCGGAGGGCTTCCGCTCCGGCGAGGTCATTCGCACGACGATTACGACGACGCGGACCATGAGCGAGGACGGCGAGATCATCACGACGACGCGAGAGGTGACCGAGGCCACCAACGAGCGAGGCGAGACGGTCGTCCTCGCCGAGAAGACCGACGTCAAGGTGGACGAGAAGCCGGCGGCGGAGAGCACCGCGATCGAGGTCCCGCGCGCCCCGAGCGTCGGCTCCGAGAAGGAGCTCGACCCCACCAGTCCCAGGAGCGAGCCGAGCAGCGGCCACAGCCGGGCCGCCACCCACGTCTGGGGCAGCAGCGAGGAGCGGCACACCTACTCGGACGAGGAGCAGCCCAGCCCGCCCTACTCCTCCTCGCCCCAGCAGCCCGAGCCCGGCAAGCCCCACTCCGACTTTGCCAGCGCGGCCATGAGCAGCAGCTTCTACGGCGAGCTGCCCGAGGAGTCGATCGACTTCGAGGCCGCGGGCTCCCTCAAAAGACTGAGCGCAGCCAACAAGTACGTCGACGAGGCCGACCTCGACTTCGAGAAGGCCCTGAAGCTCGCTCCCGGCGAGGCGAGCCAGGGCAGCTCGGTTTTAGGAGCGGACAGCTTCTCGCGGCAGGTCTCCAAGCCCGGCCAGGACCCCAGCTCCGGCTCCCAAGCCTCCGGGGACAAGAAGGACCCGCTGGCCGGCTGGGGCAGCCCCCTGGGCCTGCCCTCCCCCAAGGCGCCCCGCAAGTTCAACCTCCGCAGCCCCGTCCAGCCGTGCAGCTCCGCCGACCTCAGCCCCGACAGCCTCAACTTCGACGCCATAAACGACTGGGGCGAGCCGATGAGGCTGCCCTCGCCGGCCCCGACCGGCAACGAGCTCTCGAACAAGGCCTCGCCCGGCACCCCCAAGAAGGAGAAGAAGCTCCAGGCCAAGCGGGTCATGTCCGAGAACCTCAAGAACAAGAAGAGGTCCGAGAGCCCGAGCAAGAACGAGAAGAAGCTCAAGGACTCGAAGAACAAGGTGCAGCCGGTCTATCTCGACCTGACCTACGTCTCCCACCACGGCAACTCCTTCTACACGGCCCTCGAGTTCTTCAAGAAGGTCCGAGCCCGGTACTACGTCTTCAGCGGGACCGAGCCGAGTCGCGAGGTCTACGACGCCCTGCTCGAGGCCAAGAAGACCTGGGAGGACAAGGACTTGGGTGAGTACGTTGCAGATTTAGTTGTCGTTACAGATTATTCTAACGCTCGTCGTTGCAGAGGTGACGATGATCCCGACCTACGACACCGACACTCTGGGCTACTGGGTGGCCGACAACGAGGAGGCCCTCGCCGCCCACCACATCGACCTGTCGCCCTCGGCCTCAAGGTGCACCATCAACCTCCAGGATCACGAGACGAGCTGCAGCGCCTATCGACTGGAATTCTAGGTAGCCTGTCCGGCCATGATGGTTGAGTTCCGCGCGAAGCGCCTTTAGGCCTAACAAAAAAAAAAACTCCGACGACGACAAAGTATTATCTCGATCCTCAAGCTTTAGGTAATAATAAAAATTACACGCTAACGCATTATCCAAAACTCCCGTCCTCGAGATGAGAATTACTTGGAGAGAGTCTGTCCAACTCTGCCGCCGCCGCCGCCGCCGCCGCCGCCACCGCCGCCGCCGACACCGACACCGACCGATATATATAATTATATATATATATATATATTCTATTGAACTGATGCATCAAACCGTCACGTATATTACGATGAGTCGATAAATAAGCCGCCCTTGAGCTTTTTTAATTTGCATCTATTTTTTAGCGAGTTTTTATTATCTTTTCGGCCACTACGTACGAACCTTAAGCTATAGGATTAACTCGGATTCCGGGACTCCTGGTCCCGCAACTTCCTTGCACAAGACTCTCCGACGACGATCTTCCCGGGCGTCGATGCAAGCACCGACAATTTCACTTTTGTGAAGGGAATCGTGGGAATCTCATAGCCGAGATCTTGAACTAACGATTAATTAATAAAATTTATATATACATATGTTCGAAGAACATTTTTGAGAGATTTATCTAGAATGGGATCGGAGTAGGAGTTTAAAGCGCGCAGCTATTGTCATGTGTCGGTTTGCATCGAATCACCGCTCGACGCACCTTTCCAAATCGCTTTTAAACGGCACTGATTAAACGCTTAATTAGCACCTAGATTAATGGAAGACGATGGCGAGGCTAAATTATACCTTAATTGTCATTCACGAGTTATTGGCGTAAGCGCCAAATTGTCTTTTCCTCTAAGCTATTGCGATTATTAATAATCTCTTGTCATCGTAAATGTCTATGCGTATAAAAATTCACCACTTTGTATGAGACGTAAATTATAAAATACCATGTTGACAATGAGTAGATTTTTTGGATAAAGTTGTTTAAAAGAAGGATAGCTTTTAAAAAACTTTTGACATCTTCCAGGATACGTTTAAACTTTAGAGGGAAGTACGTAATGTTATCAATGTCGTAACCCCTAACGTTTTAGAGTTGCGGAGAGAAGCCTTTACTGTGAGGTAAAAAGTAATAATAAGATAGTTGACAAACGCCAGTGTCACGTCCCAAACTAAGAGACTTAATAAAATAAAAACCGAAAAAAATGATACTATAAAAAACGTAATAGACGACTTAATGTGTGAAGTAGGACGTGTTATTAAAAGTAAAAGTAAAACTCCAAGGTCCATCCAGATCCAGCAGAAAAAGAAGGTGAGAAAAAGAAGGAAGGGAGAAATGAGTAAAGTCGGGGGAGGGGTGAAAAACAAGTCACCGGTCACATCCGCTCCCAAACTTCAAAGTCGTAGCGTTTATTTCTACATTAGGAGGGGTTATTGGGGGGGGATGAGATGAGAGGAGGAGAGCAGATGAGATGAGAGGAGGTGCAGTTGGAAAGGTATGCATAAAGTTCATTCCGACGAGCGATTAAACTTTTATACTCATGCGAATGGCCGGAGACGAGTTTAGTGACGAGTGATGTGTGTCATGACGATCGATAATGATGATGATAATGATGATAATGATAGTAGCGAGTGCCCTTCATCAAAATATCAATTAACTCATCGATCTTTTTGAGCTGCAGAATTATTTTCCATTTCGTTACTCTATATATTGGATTCGTTACGAATGTTTGACGCGGAAATAAAGCGATGAGATGTTTCGATTTCGAGTCTTTTACGAATAATCCCGGCAAGACACGGTCGTTTTCTCGTTCGCCGGAGGCGCCGAGCTTAGCTCGGCCCTCCGGTCTGCTTGTTAGAAAATAAAACTAAGTACGTACGCTTAATGGGGCCCGAGAGATTTATGAGGCCCTCGCGCTACTATACTGATCTGTAATTAAATGAAAGATGGCCAAGTGCGCTGGACGCGCCTCTTAATAAAGTGCGATTTTTACAATAGGGGGAGTCAGACGGAGAATTGTGATTTAAACGAGAGCTTGATCTCGTCACTCGACGTTATAAGGAGAGCCAAGCTTGACAGTTATTGGTGCCGCAGCGACTTTGCCCCCCGCGTACTTTCCTCTCCTCTCCTCTCTCCATTTTTATTTATTATTTATTATTACTACTATTGTTACCATTGCCAATACCCATCGCCCACTCCCACCGACGTAGCTCCTCTTTAAATAATTACATTTTCCAAGCTGGTGAGTCAAAGGGACCAATAACTGCCAGGCTTATCCTAGGTAAGTTTTTTACTGCCTATTTTTCAGCTGGCCTTAGGGAAACCCGTACGCAATTACGTAATTTGTCTTGTAAATTGTTTCTCCGTTTTCTCGACTACATACCGAGTTTTTACTCTATTTAATGCTCAGTTAGATAGCATACGTATATATATATATAAAGAGATTTATTATTTGTTCGTGAAGATTATTAGTGATTTACGATTAAAGTCATCATGATCATCATCGTTCTCCTTAATTCGCGAAATAGCAAGCTTTTTATAACGTAACGTGCATTAAATACAAAACCTGTGTGAAGATGTGAAAGAGAATGGATCGAGTGCGAGTGCGAGAAAGAAATCGAGCAAATTTAAGGATAAAGCGAAAGAAGCATATGTCACTGTGTGTATTTATGTATTATTTATTAACGAGTAATAACGAGCAGCTACTTAGGTAAGTCGATTCGACGACGAAGGAATTACAAAAGCACATCCCCTTTTCTTTGCCGGTGAAGAGAGAGAGAGAGAGAGAGAGAGAGAGAGAGAGCGAGAACGAGAGAGGAAATTAGGAACGAGCTTGAAAATGAGAGAAAAATGAAATGGTGAACACCCGCATTGAGTGCCGAAGATCGCGATGCACACCGGGGATGGGAACAATAACGGATTATTCCAATTATAAGCACGTAGCAGTCGCTTGAGACGCTTCTTAAAATCTCGTAAGCCATTCATTTGGAGAGGCGCCTGGGACGCTCTTCGTTACTTACACCACGCATTCAGTTATATACTTTCGCTACAGGAAGATTCCTAAAAGAACTCGAGATTCTAGTCAGATAAAACGCCTACGTTTCTTGTAGTAAAAACTTTAATCATCTAGTCATTCGAATTTCTGATAAGCAAATTGTTATATTATTGTTCTTGTTATACGCTGTATTCTAGTTATGTCATTATATTGCTTGATGGAAATACGCGAAATCCTCACCACCCTTGGTTCTCATTCCTCGAAGCGCACCGTCGCATCGCGTTTTCGAGTAACGAATTAAAACTTACTGTGGAGTGTTCATGGTGCTACGATTATTATAATAGAAATAATAATGTTACGCTATATGATTAAATTAATAATATAATAAATATAAACTATACCTCAAGTCTTGTTTTTTTCTCAACGATCCAGCTTTTTTCCCTATCCCTACTGACAATTATACTCTCTACTCGTTACAGAATTAGGTATAGAATTAGATTATAAATCGATTGAAACTCTATGATTTATTGAGTATGTACATTGCTCGTTAGAACCTCATGTCGTCGGGCATCTTGACAAAGTAGGCAACCTTGTCCTCGGCGACTCGGTAGTTGTGGATCCATCGAGAGCCCTTCCTCAGGCTCTTGTCTATGCCGTCCTTCCAGACGCCCGCAGGTAGGTAAACCTCCCGCTGTCGACTGCCCGAGTGCAGGATCGGGGCGACGATCAGCTCCTCGCCGACGGAGAACTCGTCGACGACGAGGTGGCAGGCCGGGTCCGCCGGGTCGAGCATCCAGAGGGGCCTGATGATCGGCAGGCCCGTGTCGAGGGTGACGTTCGCGTACTTCTTGAGCAGCGGCGTGACCGTCTTCTGCCTGAGGGTCGTCAGGCTCTTGGCTATCTCGAGGACGCTCTCGTCCGAGTACTTGCTGGGCAGGTGGGTGAACCGGATCACCGGTAGGAAGGTGGAGAGCTGGAGCCACCTGATGTAGAGCTCCTTGTCCGGCAGGTTCACCTCGAAGTCGTTGTCCGGGTTGTTGTCCGACATGGGCAGGGCGACGTCGCCGCCGACGGCGCCCGGCATGACGAACGGGTAGCCGATGATGCCGTAGCTCAGCACCGTCGGTATGACCGTCTTTATGGCCTTCCAGGAGGAGGCGAACGGCGGCAGCGAGACGAAGACCGGGGCCCTCGGGCGGGCGATGGCGCTGGAGACGCCGATGACCGGGAGCGAGCCCAGGATCGAGTCGACGAAGAGGCTCTTGTAGTGGTCGGGGTTGGTCAGGGGCTGCTCGCACTTGTAGTAGTGGGGCATGTCCTGGGCGGTGCCCAGGTCCAGGTAGAACGAGTCGACGTGGTACTTGTCCATGAGGGGCTCGAGCTTCGCCAGCAGCCAGGGCAGGCTCTTGTTGTTGCTGATGTCGAGGACGGCGGCGCTGTTGACCTGCCGGTACCTGGTGAGGGCGGGGATGCGCGGGTCGCTGCCCCGCTCCGAGATGAGCAGCCGGTTGCGGACGGCCTCGGCGAAGTTGGCCGACTCGGTCGAGATGAACGGCTGGACGGTGAAGACGATGCGAAAGCCCCGCCGGTGGATGACGTCGATCGTCTCCTTCATGGACTTGAAGCGCGTCTCGTCGAGGAGGAGGTCGCCGGAGCTCGGCTGCCACTCCTCGCTGAGCAGCACGTGGCCCTGGCGCAGGAACCCGAGGGCGATCACGTCCTCGGTGTAGTTGTAGATGTCGGCCTCGTTCGTCGGCGAGATCTGCCAGACGGGCTCGGTGAGGAGCGAGTGGACGGCCTGCAGCTCGTCGGGCTTCAGCCCGTCCCAGAGGAACTTCTCCGCCATGGAGGAGTGCAGGCTCTTGAGGTTGTCGCTCGCGCAGATCGAGTAGTTTAGCTCGGGGTAGCGGGTCAGGTGGTTGATGTAGGCGAACGCGTCGTGCTTGGCCATCAGGCACATCTCCTTCTTCTGGGTGACGTTGATGGAGACGTAGAGCGGCGTCTCGGGGTCGACGGTGATGGTCGCGCCCTTCGAGTTGAGGAAGTAGCGCTTGAGGACGTTGCCGAAGGGGTGCCGGCGGATGTCGCCGGTGATGAAGGGGCTGGGCTCGAGGCGGCCCTGCTCCAGCGGGTAGGCCATGTTCTGGATCTGGCCGGCGCCGTACCAGTGGCCGCGCTTCGGCGACCAGTCGAAGCAGTCCTGGGGACTGACGGCCGGGTCGAGGCTCTGCCAGGTGACGTGGTAGCAGTTGGTCGCGTCGCGCTTCGCGTGCCCGAGGTAGAGCCGCGAGTGCTGCAGCCACTCGAGGCAGACCTTGCCGGGCCGCTGGTGCTGCGGCAGGCAGGGGAAGACGCCCGTGTCGGCGGGGATGCCCACTCCGAGGCGCGCCGCCACTATCTCCACTCCGTGGCTGTTGTAGACGTGCATCAGCCGCTCGTTCTTGTTGAACCTACGGAAACTCCGGGCTACACTCTGCGCTCTCCGCTGGCCCGGCTATGGCGCTGCCTCTCACCTGAATTTCTCAAAGTACGCGCGCTGCAGGACGTGCTGCGTGTAGTAGACGTGGGCGAACCCGACGAGGAAGACGACGCACAGGAAGAGGAAGCCGACGAAGCCCCGGAGCCTGAAATAATCAAGCGGGCCCAGTTTTCGCTATAGACTCCCGCTGCCTGCCAATTAAGCTAAATGCCAGAGCTAAATGCGAGCTACTCACCTGTAGTCGGCATTTTGCCTCTTCTTGTTGCTTCTCAGAGCTTGGGGAATCGTCCACTGCAGCTTCTCCTTGAGCAGGCTGCTGATGCTGTTGACGCTGGTTATCGTTGAATTCGTGCTCTGGGCATTCGAGAAGTCCATGTGCTCGTTGGCCAGCTTTCTCGAAATCGTCGGCGTCTGCGACGACTGCAAAGGTATCCTGCAAAGAAAATCGGACCGAGCGGTGAGAAGCGAGCGACGGCTCTGCGTAAACTGTGGAAAAGCAAACTTTCGCGACGTCTTTTATCAGCGCTTTTCGATCGCAGATCGAAGATACCTCTGCAGCGACATGGCACTCTCGACGTCATATCTCGGAATCATGTCTAAAACTGTTTTTCTCTTTCGTCAGCTAAGCGGATCAGCATAGTTTCGAGCGGCGCGTCGCGAGGCGGAAAAGATGCGCGGCAGACTGAGCGGGGACCGTAAATAAATTCTCGAGCACGAACGTAAAAGGCAAAAAAAAAAAAAAAACAAGAAACAAGGCAAATCGGAGAGTTTCTTTTTTCGAGCAGCAGCTCGCCGACGATAATTCACTCTGCTCGCAGATAGCTTCCATCCAGTCTTCTGGATTGATATCGTTGTTTTACTTGCAAGCATAGATAAACGTGAAAGAAAGCAGCTGGCGGGGGAAAACCAAATACGCACTTGGACGATTCCTCTTCATCTTCGGTTTCCGAGCCCAAAGTACTGCCGTTTAAGGTTGAGCCGCTGTTGCTGAAAGTTGCACTGCTGTCGCTCTCCCGCCTCGGATATTTCGACGGAACGCCCTGAAATGAGAAGATAATTATTACGTTGCAAAAATTGAGTCTAGCTTGGCAAAAATAACGTTTTGACGAGATAGATTATGAAGTGTGTAGTCAGCGGCTTCCAACTGTGAATTATAAACTATAAACGAGTCGTTCAACACAGCTGGCGAGTATTGCGTAAGAGCGAGGCACGTGTATAGAAATCCGGTTTTAATGTGCGTCTCTTTAATGGCGATTAAATCATTTTATCCTCGATCAAGAAATTCTGCTTGCAGGTTAAATTCCGACTCTAACCTCCGTAATCGCTTCAGAAGGTATTTAAAAATTTGTTTTTCCCCGGCGGCTCTGCAAACTGTAAATATTGCCGATATAATTAGGTGAACAGCTACCTCCGATATGGAGTGGAGTCGCGTGTGGGAGCGACCGGCAAGCGCTCGTTCTAGCGAATATATAGAACTGTATCTGTTATCCTTCTCATCGCCCATTGATAAAGTCGCGTTGTCGTTGTCGCGCGCGTCCAAAGCCACGGGCTCGTGATCGTGAATAAATGTGCGGCAAACTGAATTATATTCAATTGTTTGAGCAGCGGCAAAGCAACCTCAGAAATATGTAAACACACGCGACCGTTTCGAGCCCACGGTCTATTTACTACCTGCCCTTATCCGATATCTATTATTCGAAGAAAGCCTTTTTTTTACCTTCTCATTGCCCATTCCAAGCTGCTGCTCCATATCATCGAACTTTTTTGGCATAGATAAGCCTCCGTTGCGGATCTTTTCCAGTCCGCTTTTCACGATCTCTACCTTGACCTTTTCGTTCGCATCTGCAAATCATCGAGAGTTTTACAAATGACTTAGTTATTTACAAAAGTAATCTGTATAAGCGGCAGAGATTTGCTCAGCGCAAGAGAAAGAGCTTTATCGCTGAGTTTACGTTTGCTCGCTGGAGCCCAATGCAAGCATTCCTTTCTTATTCTAACCTAGAGATGATTTGTGTGTGAGATAAAAAAATGTGTGACTGTCGGAGCGAAGATCAAAGCAACGACTTGGAAGATAACAAGCCGTGCCCCGTTACACCCTGCTGCACCGCTAAACGAGAGGACGATGCAGTCTCGCAAGAATCGGAAGCTAACGAGCCGGTGAACCTGTTCGAAGTCCGGCTGAGCAAAACCGAATTGAAATTGCTGCCCGGCGAATCGAGCGAATCAGTAATAGAGCAACTAATTTAATAAATGAGTTTGGCAATTGCTCGATCATCGTTTCGTTCCAGTGCGATTGCGCGACGGAGGAGAGTTCCGAAGATCCGAATCGGCTGAACGCTCTGATTTTACGCGTCGACTCGTCTGAGAATCTTCAGGTGAAATGCGATCCCGTACTTTTGAAAGCCGAGCCGAGGGACAGCGAGATCTCCACGCCCCCGGGAACCTGCAAGTGCTCGTCTTCCTGCGAGTGTTATTCCGGAAAGGAGAGCGAAAAGGAGACCCCGGGTAGCTGTCACTGTTCCGAGTCGTGCGAATCGCTGAAACTTGGCCCGAAACCCGGACAGTACCTGCCGGCGGTCGAGTACACTTTGGCAATCATAAAACCGGAAGTCATGATGTACCGCAAGGAGATAGAGTGCGAAATTCTGGCGGAAGGTTTCAGCATTTGTCAGAGGCGATGGCTGCAGCTGACGCCCGAGCAGGTCACAGACTTGTACCTCGACGACTACAAGCGGGAAGATTTCGCTCGTCTCGTCTCGTACATGAGCTCGGGCTCGATTATCGCCTTCGTCCTTTCGAAGATCAATGCCATCGAAGAGTGGAAGGCGCTCGTCGGTCCCCGGACGGTAACGACTTCGTTTACCCTTCACAAATCTCTTCCGACTTCCGAGAGTCTAACGAGACGAACAATTAGGTTGCCGATGCTAGAATCTATGCTCCGGACAGTATCCGCGGCAAGTACGGGAGAAGAGGGGACGACATGAGAAACGCCGTTCACGCGAGCCGCGATAAGCAAGCGGCGGAGCGGGAAATTCGTTTCTTTTTTCCGGACTGTAAATATATCCATTAGTTGGAAGCAGCGTAAGGCATTGAAATGGTTTTACTTTAATTTACAGATATTACGGAGCCGATTTTTACTGCCGAGGAGGCTGTCGAATATTTGTGGAAGAAGATAAACGACCTTTTAAGCGACGCTCTTATTAAGGTAAATTTTGTTCATAAATTAATAATAAAGAGTATAAACATTGATACGTATAAACGCGTTAGTGCTGCGAGGAAAAGCCACCAGATCCGGTGATTTGGCTTGGAAATTGGCTGTTGGACAATAACCCGAACCGACCGCAGTGTCTGTGAGTATCGCAATATCAATGAGTTAATCGTTAGTAATAAATTATCAATTTTACTGCATTAAGAAAACGTCTACTAGCTTACGTTATAGTTCCAACCTGAATGATTAAAGTTCCTCGCGAGCAGCGGCCTCCTTGGAAATTTTCGATGAATGAGCGGAGGGGGATTGTACCTGAAAACGTGGAGCGTAAATAACTGTAAAATGTATACGGAGAGTGAAAATAAAAGCGAATCGAAAAGAGAATCACCTTGAGCGGACTAAATCCTCAACGAGCGTGACAAGTGAGTTGTCGCTTATTCGCTGGCCGTTGCCATTAGCCGCTTGTTCCGCAGCCGCTTTGCGCTCCTCATCGAGAAAGGTCTTCGTTTCGAGGCGCTCGACGAACAGGCTCGTATTTTGGAGCGACACTTGTCGCCGCTGCCCGTCTCGAGAGCACTTAATTGGCGCATCCGTCCGAGTCGGGCTGTAAAGTTTCTTTCGGTTTAACGAGGGAGCTCGTCGAGTCACGTGACGGGGGGGGAGGGGGCTTACCTGCAGGGCGGCTTGTACCAGGGCCAGGGTGTCCTTTGGGGACTGCAGGAGGAGGAGCCGGCGGAGAGGAGGCTCGCTGACTCCTCGGCCGAGATGTCGAGCCTGTCGATGGATACGCCGCGGCGACTCGACAACCCGAGCGGATCGACACTGGCCACTTTGACGTCCCACGGATCGACTATGGAGAGCAGCACTTTCTGCGTCGAAAATGATAGTGTGCGTGTGAGAGGAGGCACAGCAGCCGCCGTGTGGGAGTTGCTTGTTAAGGCTCGTTACACGCGGCGAGGCTCGGTGCACGCACCGCCAAACGCTCCTACCGACACTCTATATACACCTTTTCATCGCGACGCGCCGCGACCTCTTCGCATCTTTTTTTTTTACCTTTAAGCAGTTTTAAAAGCAAAACTCATTTTTTTCACTAATGCGGACGGATGGACAGTTCGTTTTACAACTTTATTTTTTAAGAGCTTGTGTAACTCGCTACTATTTATTATTATTATTATTATTTTTTTTTTTTTAAGGAAAAATTCCCGTCGCTTTAAAATTATTTTCATTTTTATTGCGATTTTTAAGAAAAACTATTAAATATTTCAGACTATTCATTTCTGGTATAGTCAGCATTTTTAATCGATTTTTTTAAGTCAAGTCACCAAAATTCGTAGGACTTTTGAATATCCTCCGATTGTTTGGATTCAAAATTATCGGGGTATAAGCTGCGGCGCTGCTGCAAAATGGTATGCAAAGTAACCGACTTATTATAAACGAATGAGAAATAAATAATGTCGAGCGCGTCATGTGACTCGGCGTACACGTGATTCTGCCCGTACTATGTATCGATAAAATTTGATTTTTCACTTATCGCATCAGAGACCCACCCGAGCCTAATTTACGAGAGCCTCCAGATTTCGAGCATTCGGCTCGGACAGCATTGTTCCGAAGCGTATCTCGGCTGCTAGATAACAGTCAACTTTATATACAGTTATTGTTTTTATTGTTGACGTTCGAAACTATGATTAAAAATTTATTTTTCAAAGATAAATCGACTTCTTTTACAACTAGCGAGGCTATAAAGTGTGGATCGAGCGGCACCTCGTTAGAGGCGCGCATGATTCGCATTGACTTTTTGTATCGAATATCCAGATTATCTTTGTTTTTGATTATTCGATGAGTAAATGTCAGTGTATAAGGTTCACAAGAAACAAGATAATACGCAAGCTTATTGACGTAACGCGGTCAGTTCTGTTCGGAAGATGAAAACCCGTGACGGAAGCATAGACCAAGACGGCTTTTACATAAAATTCTTTATTTCTCATCGAGTTAACGTTCAATGTTGAGAGAGCGAAAAATGAAGCCGAATGAATAAAAGGAATGGAATAATTACTTTTTTCGAGGGCTTCTTCTTCCTGCGGCTCTTGTCCATAGCGGCGGGTGTCAGCGGTCAGGTGAGAGAACAAGAATAATGGATCGCATATCGGCGGGCACTTAGCGAGCCGCGATATCTCTCCTTAGCGTCTTCTCGAGAGGCGGCAGCAGGCCGGGGGCACCTGTCCATGTATCCCCTTACAAGCGAGCCTTTATACGAAGCCGCCCACCTCTGCTTCTCTGATCTACCGACGTCGCCGCCGCCGCCGCCGCCGCCGCCGCCGCCGCCGCCGATTGTGTACCTGCCGCTGCCGAGCCCGAATTTCTCGCGGCTCCGCTTTGCGCAGTGCTTTGCGGCGAGCCGATCTGTTTGCCTTCGGGAGCCACACCGAGTCAGCTTTACTCTACGTTAGCTAATGTCAACTCACCGTAAACTAATGAAAATCCGAGCGCGTTGCGTCAGCCTTGCACAAAAGTTCTTTGTTTTTTTAAAAAATGAGAGATAAATCGCCGCCGATCGCACAGCACGCTGTAAACAAGCTTCTCCGACGCTAAATCTGATGGACGGAGTGGCTTTTCCGCCGGCCGAAAGGCGCCTTACTGAAACATTTCCAAGGAGGCACTGCTCCATTTAAGCAAATGCAGCTGCGGTGCATAACTTCCGCGAAAAATAATTAATCACTTAAAAACTCGTGACTTTATAGAGTGTATTATCGTTCAACTTAATTATGTGAGCACGAACGTTCACAAGCATCGAACCGATGCTGATAAGGCTACGCTCGTTCAGAGATAATGCAGCTTTCCTCCTTCTCTGCTCTCCGCACGATCCTTTCTTCAATCCGATTCAAAGGATTATCGTAACGCCTTCTGCGCAACAAAGTTACGGCTAATTGGGAAACTGGTTAAATGAAAAACAGTACGGTGAATTATCAATCAGCTTTTATTCGGTTCTTTTTTCATCATTGCTAAAGTCGAAAAATCGACAAAAACTCGAGCAATACCTTGGCAGCCCATTGCGCGTGGCGTTGGATGCCTGAATTTTTTCTCATAATTAGATGGGCTGCCGCTTAAACTTAAAGACGTACACATATATATGCATATGAGTTTAATGCATACAATTCTGATTTACAAGCTTACGAGCTACACGTAATCATTAATTAACTTCTATTAACCGTATTGATATGGACTCAATAACGATAATTAAATTATGCATGGACTGACCGTGTGTGACAATCGATTAATCAAATATTTTTTTCTGTATCCTATATATTATAATATTTTTATTTATAGCTATCATAAAAAAATTAAAAAATATAGTCTTGCTTTAACCAAGATTAAAAGAAGCGGAATGAAAAAAATTGAATAAACAAAGGTTTTTCAAATAAAAAAATTGTCACTTTTTTCAGAATACATTAATGTGCATCAATGTCGATTAATCAACTGTCTCAATAATCTTTCGGTGTATTTGCTAAATGCATCACAATGTAAAGCGTATAAAACAATACGTGATAGAGAGATTGCACAATCTCATTTAAAATTAAAACAATAATTATATAAAAAAGATGTTTTAAACCAACAGCATCAATATATATAAAGAATCATAATATGGAGATTACTTTATTACGCGTTTTTATACATTTTTTCTTAGACATTTGTTTTGATAAAAATAATGTGTTATTGACCATATTTTTACGTGCATCGACACGTAAAGGAAATTATGCATATAAATTGTATATATTTAAAAGTGAAAATTTTTATAATTTGTTGAGATATACAAATAGCTATAGAATTTTTCATTTTTAACACTGTCATTGTAATACTTTATTATTTTTACTAATTGTACCAATCCTTTCTGATTATCAATAATTTGTAGACACATCCGTTCAAGACTGAACTTTGTACTACTTTTTTCGTTTTCTGTTCTCTAAAAAAATTGATCGTTGTTTCATTTTTTTTATAACACAATTGTGGTTACGAAAGAAATAAAATTCTTATTTACTATATAGAATAACAAGAGTTACTTTTCAGATTAATCAACTTCAAACGCATTGTCATGTGATTAGAGAGGCGTGATAAATTCAAACGTTGTGTTTTGCATGAAAACAAACTTGCCAAAACTTTGATTAATAATAGTCAATAATTTATTAATTCGTCAATTGAACTAAGCGATTATTAGCATAAACATTTTTTCTGCTTAAAAATTACTACTTGATGCTTAACCTTTCACCAGAGTATTTTATTGCTTTTCTTTACTGTTTCTATTCTACTTTAAAAAGTAAAAATTTATATTACAAATTTAAAGTAAGGAACAATTTTTATATGAATTGAAATTTTGCAAAATATTAAATTATGCAATCAAATTATTATTAAAAACTACTTCTATTATAATTAGTTACACAAGTGCAATTTTCCTCGTTCGATTCACTCTATTATCAGAATAATTTGATCGGAATGAACATTACAAGTATAACTATGAGTGCTATTAGAAAGCCAATTCGTCGCTGTCACGCATACAGTCGTACATCTTATCTTTGTTTTAAAAAAAGAAGAAGTAGTCAATAAAAAAAATTTTTTTCTAGATTCTTTAATTTTTAAGATTGGAGCTCTATATTTTCAAATCCAGCAACACGAGAATAAACAGAGTAAAATAACATTTCATTTGACAAGATCGTAACCGCAACGAACATGCCTGTTAATAACAAAAAACGGCGTGGATAAAAGTAATGTCGAAGAGTCTATTCAAAGGCATTTCTAACAACTATTTTAATTCTTCAAACAAAAATTTATTCCTAAAGATTCGTGGCGGCCAAACTCACGCGCAAAATACTTGTGTACAGAACAAGTTAGCACCAAATAAATTGGCGCTACGGATACTGAACTGTTTCTAATAAATCCGCGACTAATTCAATATAATTTTATAGTACACTACTGCTAACAGTACTCTTGCGCTATAATATACTCTTAATTTCTCTTTAATCACCTGGAATCAAACTCTTCATCACATTCAAGTCAAATTCTCCTACAACATATAACTGTACAATTACGCTCTTTTCACACTTCCTACGGACTTTTCATAAAGTTTAAAAACATTAACGACAATTATGTATGCGTTTTTGTTTGTACGCGCATACATAAGTTATCATACAGGTATACCTACAGATAAATAATTAGGATATTTATTTTGATAATCAAATTTTAGAAAGTACTTATCAAGCGTTACTTAACTGCAAGAAAAATACTTAAATAATTTTTTTACAAATAAATTTTCAAACAATTGTAAATAAATGTATATTTAATCACAAAAGATCACTTTTTTTTTAGAAAATATTTTATTTTCGGAAAAAGCATTGCTCGACGTGTACCAGACTGTCGTAAATCCTAAAAGCGATTTTGCAAAAATTAAATGCAGCCTGACAATAACACCGTATGCTGCATAATTCTGATTCTTAATTAATAGTATTGATTTCATAACTTATATAATGGAAATGAGTATTACAACTCTTACAATAAATGAAAGTTTATTTGATCACTACTTCTCACGCACTTGATTCAGACTCCCTTTCCATCTTTCTTTTTATAAAAAACGCCTTGCTAAAACAGATTTACTACTAGAAAGATATGAATAAAATACTTCTAACAGATCGATTTAATGAGCCGCCCAACCATACGAGAGCAAAGATCGACCATTTATTTCATCTTATTCAAGGACTTTTTATGGCACGATTCATTGCAGGGAATTGCAATAAAAGTATGTACACGTGAATCAGGTTTTTTGAAAAAAAAAAAAAAAAAAAAAAATTAATAATAATAAATAAAAAAATTAATTTAAACAAAAATTTTGCTATGGTTGAACAGCACTGCAAATGTGTTTCACACAAACTGCAATAATTTACTATACTTTTAAGAAAAATTATATAGGTTTTTAGGCTAAATACAAGATATAATCTGATATAATATGGTATTAGGCCAGATGATTACTAGTATCTAGGCAAACATGATTCTTCTGCTATGATTTATGTCATTTTAAGTTCAATTGAATTCATTGCACTTGTCTTAAAATAGTTGCAGAAAAAAAAACATGTAAAAATATTTACTAAATATTTCATCGCTTGTAATAAATTGCAATCGAGGTTAAAATTCTTTCTTATTTCAAGTTATTTGTTGAATCGAATACTACGCCGAATAGCACAGACTATTATTAAATAAAAATGTCTGAATGTGTTCTTGCAGAGGGGACGGTCTTTACAGTCTGTATTAAAAAATTGATGATCGCAGAATAGTAATATTCTTGAAAAAGAATGTTTTTCAATCATAGAGCAACGTACGCCGCGACTTCTTACGTGACCTAAAAGTAATGTAGATGGTCGGAGGCTCCGATGTGATCCGTATCAAATGCCAAGTGTCTAATTTCGCACTTTTTGTCATTCACCTGGATCCTCCCATTTGGCCTCCTCAGCTATTCGATCGAAGCAGTCCGAAAGGAACATGTACTGTAAATAAGAGCAACTTTTTAAGCTTCTGCTGTCTAAAGATGAAAAAAACGATGGGAACTGCAATGATGCTTACGTAGGGTGTGAAGACTTTTAACCAGCGAGGCGGTCGATTATCCGTACGCGTGTATTGGAAACAGAAGGCCATTCCCTCGTCATCGACCTCCCATCGGTTGATGGTACTCCATTGGAATTCTACCACTTGAGATTCGAGGGTTCCATCTTCTTTGGCCGCGTGCAGTTTGAACGCCGACATACCCACAGCCGCAATCACATGACCTTCCTTCCTCGAGTCGCAAGGGCAGTGTGGAAAGACTATGTCACCGTAGCCGCTCAGCTCACGAGCTAATTTTAGATACTAAACAAATAAATTTAGCCCATTACATGTCACGCACACGCTTGTAGCGGCAGCAGAATTTTAGGGACGACTCAGTTTTAAAGTTACCTCGTGTTTTCTCGATGCGTCTTGCAGAGCTTTCAGCTGGTAGAGTCGCTCGCCGGCGGTGATGTGCCCTCTGTTCACTTCGTCGACGGTCTGCCAAAATATCCACGTGAGCGCCTGCTCGCTGAGAGGCCTCGAAATATTGAAAAGCCATCGTCGAATCGATAAGCAAGTGGCACTAGCAGTCGAGTAGTTTTGAATGTACAGTGTGTGCGGGTGTTCGTGGGCTTGTAGTTTTCTCTCTTTAAAATAGTTGAGAAATAAGATTACAAATTATAGAAGTGAGAATTTTTATCGCAATCTAATCGCATCCTGCTTAGGTTTCTGTTTCTTACCGAAATTATATTCCACTATTTCGAAGAGGTAAAAGTATTTTGACGTTTCACCGTCCAAGCCGACCCGACAGCAGACAGCTTCGTACACGTCCTTCGCTGAGGCAGCTTTGGGAACAGTGACGGTAACGACTTCGCGGTCGGGCAGCAGTACCTTGAGATCCACCGACGGGCCCTGGTCACCGTCTTCCTCCAATCGGTCCGTTAGGAATTCTTGCATAGCGTCGCTTTCGGCGATTACGCGCACCGCGCAGACCTTCTCTAAATACTGTTCGAGGCCCCTCCGCCTTGCATCCAGCTGCTGCTCGCTCAACCTAAAATTTTGAACGAGAGATAGATGCGCTTACGAGCGTTAAAGAAGAGAAGAGTTGACTTGACGGCTTACTGGAATGGCCATTTTCCCGGGAGTTTCGGAAAATTAAAGCCAATAAATTCCTTTTTCAAGGCCAAATGGAGCGCAGCGAATTCACGATAACGCCTCGAGCACAAATGACGGCCGGCCATGTGCACGTTAAAAACGACATAACGTTCGTGCTTCCTTTCTCGTACGTGATAATCCGGCACGCTTATGGGTAGAGACCTTTTTTCGCTGTAATCCACCGACACGTAGCTGAAAATATATATACCATTTCAATAAATATGTCAAATAGTAGGAAATTTATAAAAAGAATAGATAAACACTATAGATACCTCAGGTCTTCGCAGGGCTCTAGCCTTTCTGCTTCTTGTGGTGTCACCGAGATCACAGTAAGAGTCAGCACGTCACCACCTGACTTTATGAGGTCCACCACCTGCTTGTGAGTCGCTCCTTCGACGTTTACATTGTTTCTGCAAGACGAAAAACTTTATTAATTTTTCATTAAAAAAACTCGGGTTGACGCGGGTTTAATGTCCGTTATACCTATGGGACGGGTATCTACGGTTTGGTCTTGAGCCAAATTTTTTATGAGCAAAAAAATCTGACTGCACGGCAGTCATGTAGCAGGACAACATATCTAAATTTGAAATTTAATAAACCTTATTTCCTCGCGTTACGAGCACTTGGTTGGTTCAAAGTAATACCGATTAAGCGCGCGAGTCACGAGCTATCAAACACGAGGAATTTACGTGACTCTTTGCACTTTTCTTCCAAGAACGATAAAGCTAGTAAAATTGATTGAAAAACACTATCCGCACCAACTAGTAAGATAAATAATTAACTCTGAAATCGTTTATTCGAGCTGGATGTTTGCTCGTTTTTGTCACTGATAAGAGTGCTCCTCGTTGTCCACTTGATGTTAAAAATAATTCACCAAGTCGAAGTAAATGAGGACTTTGCGCTGCGAGAGAAAAGACGTTAATAATAACGAGAGAAAATGCAAGTTCCTTGGCCTTTGCAGAAGCATGAAAGTGAAGTGACGCTTCGCTTGCCGTTCAGGTTTTAGATTCCGCGAGTGAAAGGTGCAATCTGTCGATTGGTCAAAAACGGAGCTACGGCTAGCTCGTAAAACTGCTTGTTTTCCTTCTTGTGTTTCGCCTTTCCCTCTCTCTCTCTCTCTCTCACTCAGTCGTCTAGTAGTTTCGGTACATTATTTTTCTTAACGTCTGCAGGAAGGCGTATACAATAATGCAAAGAGTGCACGGATACTGCGAGATTCCACCGTCTTGTAACGCATTTAAGCTTATACTGATGAGCTTCAAGAAATTGGGGCTAAGCAGTATATCTTCTTCGATAAGAAGCATCAGCTTGGCCGATTTGATAAATAAATGAAAAGGCAACCTATGGAAAGTATTGTTAAGTAATCAGACTCCAGGCGATAACATTCTGAAATATTATTTTAAAATGTTTTCCCCAACCAGCTCTTACTCTTTTTTTGATAAAAATGAATTAATGAAAAATGAATTGAGTTAATGAACTCGTGTACAAGATAAATCAGAATTAAACAAGCTTTTAATATTAAATGTAAAGTTTATTCCATATGGCAGCCTCCGCATACAAACGCTATTTTCGAGCTCATCTGTAATCTACAAGAGCAAGTTTATTAAACAAAAGAATCCGCATCCAGTATAGAAACGAAGCAAGGTTTTCACATTTTCTATTTTTAAATCCGTTTTCCGTTTTGAAACCGTTTCCTGAATACACTTGCAATGCACAACTTATGCACGCGCATTGTGATGTAACGGACTTGATAATATCATCAGCATTAACCAGTAATTCAGGATCCAGGAATTGGGCGACAAACGGAGATTCGAGTCGCGAAGCCAAAAAGCAAAAAAAATTTAAGGAAGCGCATTATTTCTAAACAACTTGCGAAGATCGTTCGCTTATTGTTGAGCGAGTGTAGCGATATAATCGACCATTATTTACTATAGAATGATAACGCGGCTCTTTGTGACCTTGACCGACACGAGAGTCTGCCGTCGAGCATCGCTGGTCTCGAGCAGCCGTGCAAATATGCTTACTTGCCGGAAGCCCTACGAGCAAAAAAACTCTGCGGGTTGACAAGAGATGCAGGCTGACCAATATGTCGTGCGTTAGAATTTTAAAACATCACTTTCGACTGGCTATATACTATTTATCGATAAACTTTAAATTAAACAGTACACCGCGTTTGTTGAGATATGGCTCATGGCTGAGTCAGATAATTCTACACAGCTGGCTTTAATCATTGTAATATAAGTCATGTGTAATAAAAAAACTCCCCAGATTTAATTCGCTACAGCGAGCCACGAAAAGAATTGTCTTTTAATCTTTAGGGCAACGAATTATATTTTGGTGCTAAGTACACAACTGTTTGTAAACATTTCAAGTGTGTAGTTGTTAATGCGTCATTGATAGCTGCACTGTACAGCGTCAATGACCAAAGCACGACAGATTTTCAGCCGACAAGTTATTGATGCAGCTGAATTGCTTGGGAGAGCGTCGAGGTAATTGGAAGTTGCATTGTCCCTTGGGTGAAAAATTGGTAAGAAAAGGATTGGCAATAAAAAGTCTGGTGGCCGCGATTCGGCTTTTGAGGGAGAGCAGAAGCAGGAGTGCGAGCAAGAGGACGCAAAGGTATATAAGCTGTTTACTCGCGGCTCTCTGCATCAGGCGAAGGTCAATATGAAGCGAGTGAATGAGGGAACCTAGAGAGGGAGTCTCGGAAATTCCTTTCGGGGGATGCGCGGCGAGTCTCGGAACTACACGTGCTCTAGGCGGTCTATCGATCGCTAAATGGGCGCCCCGAGCTCTCGGGCCGCTCGGCAGCTCTGGGCCCGCTCGCCGTCGATGGCTTAGGCAAAGGGATCGCGAGCCAGTCAGTTGGCCTTTCTGGAAAGTTCTGTTGGACTTACACCTCGAGGATGCGGTCGCCCTTACGCACGCCGGCCTTCTCGGCGGCGCCGTGCGGCAGCACCGCGCTGACGTGCTGGAGAGGCGCGTAGAGCTCGCCGTTGATGCTGCGCAGCTGGCCGCCCTCGCTCACCTGGCCTCGAACGTTGAACCCGAAACCGGTCTCGGTCTTGTAGATGGTGACGCAGCGGGGCCCCTGCGCGGCCTTGGCCTCGCTCGCGCCCGACGACGAGGAGGCGTGGTGATGCACCGGGCCCAGCCGCCCGTTGTTCCCGGCGTTCCCGACCATCGCCGTCACCGTCGCGTTCATCCTCGCGCGACCTGCACACTTGCGAAGAAACCTCTGCGGCCGCAGGCTCTCGCTGCCTCTCTCGCTCTCTCTCTCTCTCTCTCTCTCACTCTCTCTCACTCAGCGCTCTCCGCCTGGGCCGCCACCTACTCCGCACTAACGCTTAGCCTACCTTCCGCTGCGTCGCTACTCCCCCGCCCCCGCCCCAGCACGTGCACCCGACCGCCGCTCGGTGGCGCCATCCCGTCTTCGTCTTTTCTTCTCCGCGCCTCCAGCCTTCCATCGCTCTTGGACCAGCAGTTTACTTCGATTGTCGTTTTCGCTCGTAACAATTGTTTCGACAGCCCAAAATGATTCATTCGCTATCGCGAGAGCAACTGCACCCACGCTGACGTGCCTTTGAATCGCGCGCTCCTCGACTGCCAGTGACATCTAGGAGCATCGAGCGCAACGCACAAACGTAAGCAAAGCAGTCGACGTAGCTGTGCGCCGTTAACCTACAATTCTGAACCGCCTACCATGTCAAACAGAATACTGAAATATTCAGTCTGATAAGTAATGTCGTCGGACAAGTATCTCGATTTCGATATTAAAAAACTCTTCGAGGAACACAGCATTAAGGATATCGAATTAATTCAGAAACAAATACAACATGAGAGCGATAGGAAGAAAATCGAGTTGCGGACCTTGGTCGGGTAAATTGCGATTTTCCTTACAATACTTAAATAACTTGCATTATGTATTTACATTTATAATATTTCAAATGCCAAAGGGAGAGATATCGTGACTTGATCCAAGCTGCTGATTCGATAGCTGAGATGAAGCAAACAACAGATTCTGTGATTTCAAAAATTGTAAATATCGAAAAGACATTCCACGAATTGCAACAAAAATATCTTATTGGCTTCAAAATGGAAACTGAACAAATAAGTGTGCAAAAGTAAATGAATATTTTATTGTTTATTGCTTGTAACACCATTTTAAACACTTGTACTTTCTCAGGAAATCCAGTGTATCTGATTCTGTCATTATGCAGATCAAAATTTTAATGGATATCCCAGAACAGATTTGGTCAGCCATTGATGAAAAAGATTTTTTATTAGCCACTCAATTATTTTTATTAGCTCAACACATTAATTACAGTGTAACATTTGAAGTCGGGGATTCCAATTTAGCACTCAGATATCCTATTGTTTCTAAGCAATGGGGTGTCATCAAACAATTCAAAAGTTTAATACTTAATTTTTGCAATGATGCCTTACAATCCATGCAGCTTTCAAAAGAGGTAATAGTTTAATCTAGAACATAATACATTCTTAATTACTTTAAAGATTTTCTTAATATGTTTAATAATTATTTTCCAGATTGCTGCAAATTGCCTTGCAGCCTTAGTATTATTAGATGGATTGAATTCATCTGAATTATTGAATAGACTGATATCGCTGAGGCGCCAGACACTGCAGTCTATCCTTATATCGGAGAATGAACTTAGTGTTAAAAATAAGATTAAACTATGCTTAAGCATCTTGATGGAAACCATACCACTTATAAGCACTTGTTTTTTACGTAAGTAGTACTTGGATAGTCTAAAATATAAGTAAACAATGTATTGTATTATTTTTTGTTTTGTAGGCTGTAAAGATAATCAAGAGGCATTGGTTTCATTGTACATAAATAAAATTAAAGACAAAGATGCATTTGTGATGTTATCTCGACTAGATATGGACGAAGAATTAATAGATAAATTTCTTCCTTTGATGGCAAAAGCTCACAAGCCATTTGTACAGTATGAATTGCAAAAGCTTCCATTAAATGAAGTTCAGGAGAGTGTAAATGAATGGTTTAAGTCAGTCAAGGAATTAACTTCAGTCGAAGTAACCAAATTACTTAATCTAATAACATCAATTAAAGGAATTTACAGTATTCGAGAAGAATGCCTTACTGTAGATGTTCCTGAAAACTGGGATATAGTTTGGGATACATTTTCTTTGCCCAGTATTAATTTCTGGTCAGAGTTTTTTCATCCACTACTGACAGAAAGAGTAAAAGGTAAAATTCTTTAATAAAAGAAATTTAATTCTTTTTTCTAGAACTAAAAGAATATTTATTGTTGTAGGTATTTTAAATAATCAATCAAGTATTTGTTTAATTAATTTAAAAAAAAATATGAATGAGTTGATTAAAATATCTGCCAGTGAAAGTCAATATCCAGAGAAAGATTTAAGATGGTTTGTTTGGAAAGATGCATCAACAGATATTCCAAATAAATTAATAAACACTGGATCTCGGGATAGTAAACGTCCTTTACTGATGAAAGCAAGAGGCATTTCCCCTAATTTACTCAAATTGTGCGAAAATTTTGATAATGATTTATCGGAAATTTTGTCACATTTAAAACAATATTTATATGGTGTAGATCAAGCAATAAAAGATGACTTATTGACATCTGATATTTACCTATCTGCTAATAAGTTCAAAGATCGCAGTATTATACAAGAATATTTGCAAACGATTAGTGCTAGACTTATCAATGATTTTGTAAGTTTTATCAAGCAAGAGTATATTGTAGAAACTCCAAATGTTGGACGTCAAGATATTAATGCCATCGTGACGGCGAGATTCCTTCAAGCCGTACCCATCTTATGCTCGAATTTTAAAGAGTGTTTTACGATTTCCAGGCCAACTGGATTAACTTTAACTAATATAAAGTGGCAAGAAATTAGTGATAATCTAAAACAAGAAAGTACTTTGATATGGTCTATTTGGGCAAAATGTTTTACGAAAACATTAGTCAACCATCGAGATGAATGTTTGATTAAAGATACACCTGAAGAAATACGAATTCACGCAATTATAACGGACTGGGAGAAAGTTACAATTGAAGAGCAAGCAGAAGAAGGCAAACGAATAAAATCGGAAATTTTGGTGCCTTATCAACCAGCTGTTCATTTGCAAAAGTTTTTATCTAGCGTCTGCAAGGATTTAAATAAAGTTATACCACACACAATACCCAAGTATAATTTAATTTTTTTACTTTCAATTTAAAAAAATTTTTTTTTACTAATAATATATTTCAACGTGATTTCAGGGTAGTTTTAAATGAAATAATTAACAATATTGCTGCAGAATTGTTTCATTACTTTCTCAATCTTTCTTCAAATTCAGAAGTATATCAAAAGCAAGCTATACAGATATTATTTGATGTAAAATATATAACTTTATTGATGGTTCCCCGGGAAAACAAAGCGCTTGTCGAACACTCAAATAAAGTATGCAATAATATTATTTCTAAAATTGATCCATTTGATTTTGACGTCTTTTATCCGTTTATAAATACAAACGTTAAAAAAGCTGTACAGAGGACTTTGGTAAGTTACCAATGGTGCATCAATATTTACTGAAAGCTAAAAGTAACGTCGTTATATTAATTTTGTTTTATTTGCAGTTAATATATGGTAATTTAGTACCTCATATGGAACAATTGCACTCTATATTGGGAGCAAGAATCGAACACGGCGAGGGATTGAAATCAGTAAAAGACCCACCAGGCGTTTTGGCTCTTTGCACGGGTGCTCCTTGGTTTCCTCCTCTTGCTGTTACTGTGCCAACTAAAAATTTACCTCCTCCTGCATTACCAACTCCAGAAAAAGTGCAGGTAAAAAATGAAACAAATGGCTACTAAATTTTTTTTATTCTTCCAATTCTTTAAACTGTTTTGCAAGGACAAAAATCGGATATTGAAGCCCGCGTAAATTTTTTATAATTAGATGGACATATTTTCTCCTCCGATTTAGACGATAGACTTTTGGTAAGAGAAAGTGTGTTGTGATTGACGATTGAAAGTGCATGAAGAAATAATTACGTTAACTTTACTGGAATAATGCTTTCAGAGTTGACTTGTCTAACTATAACTAATAAGAAAGAGCGTTTTCTGAAATTCTTAAATTTACTGAACTCTTATTGACTTGCAGCAAAAAAAGAAGCAGCCAGGCAAAGAACACGCAAGGACCGATTCGACGGGTTCGACGATAAAGTCTGGAGCAGCTGCATTTTTTGGTGCTATGGGAAGCGATTGGTTCGGCACAAGCTAGTCCACCCGCATGTATTTTTTCTATTTAATGTTAAAGAGAAGGAAGTTTTGTATTATATTACATCTGTAAATAGAACGATAAATAAAAATTTGTTTTTAAAAAAGAAGCTGTTTACATTGTCAGAGAGGGAAAGGACTGATGCGCGTAACTGATGTATAAAAGATTTATTCACTTAATATTTCCATTAGATTTTTCAAGAAATTTAAAAAGCTTCTCGGAAAAGTTATACGCGATAAAACGTCCATTAGTACGCTGAGTAGCAGTCTTTTAAGTGGCCGTAAATCCTTCAGTTTGCCAATAGGCGAGAAAAGCTGCACGGCAAAGCGGCGGCCTCTCTCACCATAACAACTTGAACCTCCATAATCGTCTTTATTTTCGATTGTCTCGTAGAAGAAGCTTCGTTCATTAGGCCATTGCTTTGCCAGAATTTGCTTGTAACCTCGAGAGCAATTTACGCCGTTATTCAAAGCTCTGACTAATTACATCGAGCAGACTTAGAGGACATTTTTGATGAAACGCTGAGCAATTGGAGGCCCGTTCCGCTTGCTCGAGTTCCACCTGCAGCTCTTCATTTAGTGAAGACGAAGGCCTGAAAGAAAAAAGGCGATTATTGTTTTTATTTCCCCCCAATACAGTAGCTTGTATCGATTTGCAGATTCCGGCAGCAGCGGCAGTGTTTTCACATCGAGAATAATGTCGACACGTTGATTGATTTTCGTTTGAGCCGCGCATCGAGTTTTGTATTGTATAGAATATTTGATTCGACGACGCGTTACGGCGCGGGTAAAGCGTCACTGATTGTACTTTACAAAGATGCCCCGCGTGCTCCGGCGAGCGTCGGGCGAAAAAGCGATTGTGTTGCCATTAGTTGAATAGAAAACGCTACTGAGGGGGCTGCCATTTAATATCTTTCGCCGAAATACCGAACTCTTATATTTATTAAAAATATTGGACTCACGTGAATACAATGCGCATGATATCCCCTATCAAGCCGTTCCGACCAAACGGATACTCCGAGGATTCGCATATCGTGCGAAGCAGACACGCCCTTCCCGGATATCCGTAACTGAAAATTAGACATTGAAAGCTGACGTAGGCGAAAAGAAGAAATAAAGCGCAATTAACCGCGCAGAATACGGAAGGGTCTCTGCTGACCTCTCGAGCTTGCTCTGCATAACGTCGTAAAGTAAACGCCTGTCGATGCTGCGCTTCTCCGAGTGACCGGGCTCGAGGACGCTGCTGTTTATGGTCGGCATGCCGTAGTTCGCCTCGAAGTAATAGGAAAGTGAAATGGACTTGTCGGGTATATCGATGGGTACGGCCACGGCGAAGAAGATCTGAAATCAAAATTCATCAGCGCAGTAAAGTCGGGGTGTACTGCGGGCGGCAGTAAATGCAAGAGAGTGTATACTCACGCCCATGCCGCTACCCGCCGGGAAACTCAACGAACGGACGTGTCGCCTTACGCCGAGTCCCAGATTTTCCGCCCTTTTCCAGGAGACGCACAGCAGCAGCCAGACTGCCAGTCTCGTTCTGTCGAGTCGAATTTTTTCCGTTTTATTTCGGTGAAAAGTCAATAGAGGCGGCAATTAAATTAACGTCTAATTATCTAATTAATATCCAATGATTCCGCTCTAATATCGATGGACGTATTTACTTTGGCTTTGGGCGATAGCCCATTCTCATTTATTTAATTGCGAGAAATATGTAAATGATTCGCGCGCGTCGAATATTAATTAATTACCGACAATAAATGCAAGTTTCATTGTCCTGTAAATGCTTGCTGACGTATATATATATATGCACTTACAGAGACCACATGGAAGAATAGACGTTTTAGAGGAGCCGAAAGCCACTGAGGCAAAGTCACCGAGACGATACGAGTGGCTCGCTAGAAATAACAATGGGAAGGTGCGAAAATGCAGGCCTTAAACAGAAAGCATTAGTTTCAATTTAGGTTGCAGTAGGTGTATACAGGGGGTTTAAGTGGTTAGTATTAGAATCGAGTAAAAGGAGTTAGCAGTGGGCGCGGGCGTGGCTAGCGGCTTATATAGTAAGGAGGCCGAGCTGGATACGGAAGGGCTCGTCGGCCAATGCCGCATATGTAAACAGACTGGCGAGCTTTCGAGCTTGAGAGCACACGGCTAGCTGTTGCGCACTTGGTTACTTTCGTGCATAAGCGCGCGAGCGAGGCGCGGCCGTCTAAACAAATGGCGCGACAATAGCGGCAGCTACGTATAACGCTCAGCTACATTCTGCGCCGTATCGAGGATTCCGCATCGAGCATTTCGCCTCGGCTGCATTCTGCATTTCTGATTTGTAACGGCGGGCGCAGTGTGCTCCCAAGCTCTCGGCTCGGCTGCGCGCGCGTTAATGGAATTCCAATCGGATATCGCCGTGCATGGATTCCTTTTGAAAGCTCGAGCTCTTTGCGCGCGCTGCAGAGCCAGGCAGGCAGGCAGGCAGGCAGGCAGGATGCAGCGCGCGAGCGGAGAAGCAAAACTTGACTCTAATTGCGTAGGGAGTCGGGGTCGGGACTGGGGCGAGGGAGAGGGTGGTGGAGGGAGAGAGAGAGAGAGAGAGAGAGAGAGAGAGAGAGAGAGAGAGAGAGGGCTTCGTTGTTCATAGCGCGCTTTCCAGATGGCGACTGCTGGCCGCGATTCCGGCCTCGAGCGGGACAGCCGCCGGAGCCCCGCCCATGTGATTTAAACGTAAGGGCGAGAGCTCCTTCCACTTGCCAATTCCTTCCTGCCAATATTTTTTTCACGAGAAATTGCCTAATGGCCATCTCTCTTGCCGGCCACGTAGCGGCTTCGCGTACATCTGCAAGCTGGCCCGACCGCTGCAGCGGCGGCGGCGGCGGCAGTGGCGGCGGTGGCGGCGGTACGAGCGGCGGTGCAGCTCCTGCATTAAAGATTTACTTCTTTTTCACTTAAAAGCGAAATGCAGCGGCGGCTTTCCTTCAACTGTCGGCTCGAAAGTCCCGCCGCTTCATCGGTAAATCGACTAAAGCCTCGGCTTTCTCCGATTTTCTCCTCGCGCTTTTCAAAGATATTTGACCGACGGCTATTGAAATGTTTTTCAAGACGCGTATCGAGCTTTTATCGAATACAGCTAAAGTTTTTATTTCGAGAATACACGGGCAATGTATTCGAGAATTTTGATTGGTCGAAGAATAGGTGTAAAGGGAGAGAAGATAGAGAATTGAGCGGGCCGCCGCGGGGCCAAAGTGCTTAAAAAGAACAACAGATTTGAGAAGAGTCGTAGAACAGTCGAATAATTTATTTAGAGCGTTAAAAAAAGAGGGGAACAATTGCAAGGGCAAACGCCCGCAGGTATAGGCAGCCCGGCAAGTAGAAATCTGGCAGAGAGAGAGAGAGAGATAGACTTTTAGCCTCGCGGCGCTCCAGAGAGCAGTAGTAGCTTCGTTAGCGAATCAGCTAAATAAACTTTGGAAGAACGGCACGTGATCCTCTGTTACGAGAGTCAGAACTGGAGCTTCGCCATCTAAGCAAAACAAAAGCTCCCCGGCTGGATTTAGTCGCTAATCTCTCTCTGCTCGGCCGATGAAGCGAGCATTTATGAGGGTTTTTTCCAGGGACAATCCTCGGGCGAAGATGGCATAATTGGTTACTCGAGGAGCTGGTTCGGGCGGGGAGGGGGCGATACATCATAGTCAATTAGAGGCGCGGCGTCGAGTTAGTGACGCAGTGCGTCGAAAGCCGGCGAAATGAGGGAGTTTCCCCTTGTATAGAAAAGCATCAGCGGGAATAGGAGGAATCAATGCTAGGGATGCTGCGCAGTTCCAGCTCTGAGAGAGAGAACGTTAGAGGCGCCAAGGCGTTCCGAATTTTTCCGAGGCGAGCAGCGCGTCCTCTTGGCGGTTGAGCGCAAACCCAGAGGCCGGGCAGCGGGCAGCGGGCAGCGGGCAGCGGAGGCAAGAAAAGCGCGAAACCGCTTATCCAGCAGGGCAGCTATTTTTCTCCCCTTGAGCCCGAGGGACGTCCCCTCACGTACAATTACACAGACGCGCGGCTGCAATTTGCACAATGAGCTTTGTCAGCGAGCGAGCGCCGAGTTTTTATTTGCCCTTTTTATTCCGAAACTGTTTGACTCGCTCGTAAAGTTTGGTCATTAGTGCGGCTCGGCTCGGCCGCCGGGAACGGCCGCGTCAATTGCGTTTAAACGATATGTAAATCCGTCCGACTGCGCAGTAGCGCTTCGCCGCCGGATTCTTTTTCAGTTTCGGGATCGAGCTTCCTTCTATCGGACTTTCTTAACCGCCGCTGCCGCCGCCGCCCCGCTAAAAACTCCTCATGAATTTTCGACCGATCGACCAAAAGTGAGTATATATACGGCAAACTTTGTCGATCCCGCGAAATGCGAGAAAGAGTAAATCGGCGCTTTTTAATCAGAAAGTGGAAGTCGAGTGTAGGACGCAAACGCTTTGTTTAAATAAAACCGCGAGAGAAATGCAATTTCTCTTTCCATCTCTGACAGCAGTTACAATCAAGCGGCGATTCGCGGATTGCCGATCGGAAAAAGCTCGGAAGAATGAAAATTGAAATATCGCTTCTATCTATAGCCGCCGCTGTCCGTTCCATATACGCCCCGCAATACTTTCTTACTATCGAGTGCCGGCTCTTTTTCTATATACATATATATATATTGTTGCAGCTGCCGCTGGACGAGCCTCGGCCTGTCAGTGCTAATTATCATCGGAGGCTGCAGCGGCTCCGGCCAGGGTAACGAAATGCTCGCGGCGGCCCGTCGCCACATTCGCGGCCTGTCCTATCCGGCGGAGAGCGAGATGGGGGTCTGTCCGTCGATCAATCATTATTAGTATCCTCGAGTCCAGGAAATACCAGAGTGCAGTCGGATTTTCTCTTGTTGCAGCTCTTTTTCGCCCTGGCGGTGCCGCTCGACGATCCCGTCTCCACCAAATCGATTTCCGTCGCATTCTTCTTTGAGGCTAATTACAAATTGCCCAATAACCTCAGCGAATTCCAGAGCGAAAACTCGGCCGAGAGGAGCGCGAGGTCGATCGACAGAAAAAGCATCTACGCCATTCTGGAATCCAAGTTCGAGGCGTCAGTATCATACATTACAAGCCCACATTTTCGTATTACTTTGAACCAACTTTCGGGGGCCGTGTTCTCGTTGCAGCTCCGGCCTCCCGGGTAGGCAGTGCCTGCTGCGGTCCATCTGCGAGACGGCTCGGGCAGGCGAGCGGCTGCACGCCGGGCACAATGGCCTCGTCGGCGATCTCATGCGAATCACGCTCACGTAAGTCTTCTATATCTGGAGCGATTGTGCTCCGTGAAGCGCTCTCATCACGCTAGAGAGGCGCCATTATTAATCGCTTAATTAAGCTTGCCGGCGTGCTTGCGGCCGATCGCTTCCTCTCTACAACAGCATCTTGTCGTTCCGCAGGCCGTCTTCGAGCGAGGACGAGGCTCTGCCGGCCGAGTACGCCGAGGCCGAGCGAACCCACCCCGGACAGCCGGACTGCGCCGTGATCCACCACCTCTGCCCGATCTCCATTTACGAGCTCATCGCCAGCGACGCCGACGACCTCCACTGAATCCTTGTGTGTATATACATCCCAGAGCAAAGAATAAATTTATCCACGGAGAAAAAGAGTTTTAACGGCGGGGCAGCGGGGGAGGGGGGAGGGACACTTTAATCTGAGGCAAAAGAAC